>APFE030277554.1:47629-70598 GCA_000404065.3 Pinus taeda
TAAAATAATTATTAATTTAAGATATTAAATTAATAATTATTATTCTAGAATGTTTAATTATTTAATGGAGACTTTTAGAATTAGCATATTGTTGTAACTAGATATGACTCTCCACATGTGCCGTATCTTAGGCTCTTTTTTAGGAGATTAGTTAGCTAGTTGGTTTGAATAGCATTTAATGTAAATGGACACTTGTTATTTAATAAGTGATCCATAATTAGAGGTAGTTAGGACATGGAGCTTATAAATAGCTCATTGCAAGAGTGTTTGTGAAGTTCCGATGTAACCTCTTGCCAATCAATCATGTAATTATTTTTTCTGATTAATAATATGATGTAGGACACTTCTATTTCAATATCTCTTATGTTCTATCTGGACCTTTATATTATCTCAATATGATACATTGAAGCTTTTTTCATTCTGAAAAGCCAAGGCCTTGTTGCTTTAAGATGAGCCCAACTGAAAATTGCACCTATGACATCATTGATTCCATCCAAACCATCATAACAATGTTAAACAACTATTCATCTTAAAAAAATATATCGACCTTCTGGCCAAATAAAAATTTATTGGCTATTTCTTGTAGATTTAGTACATTTTTTAATCCATATATTAATGTGGATATTTCATTGGTATTTGGAATAGTATGTCACCATATAATTTACAAAATTCGCATTCATATATATATATATATATAATGAGATTAAAAATTATTTAAAACAACAAACACCAGTATATATATTTAATCATATGAAAAGGTATATAATACATCGTAGAAATATCGATATAGGTGGCTTTCTTTTGTGATATTATATTCTTAGATATGAAAAGAAAAGGAAAGAAAAAGAATTTGATGCGGAGTTTCTATCTCGTATCACTTTTTTTTTTCTTTTTTCTCTCTTCCTAAATGTTGAATGGTAAATTAATATCAAAAGTATTTAATTTTTTTTCCTTTAGTAATTCAAGTTTTAACATATTTTAATAGTCATTCAAATCACAATTAAGATGAGCATTTTGTATTTTTTAGCATTTTATTTTTAATTTACATTTGGCTTAATTAATTTGTCTAAGTGATATACAGTGATGATGCCATTCGTACTATTATGGCAAAAAGTATAGGTCAAATTGCACTTTTTTTTATGGCACAAGCTTATTGAGATGTGACCTTCATGTCATTGGGAAGTTCTCAATATGTTGAATAATTTCAAGAAGCCAAATTATCAAAATGTATATTTCTCTGAAATTTCCCTATAAGTAAAGTAAGTCCAAGTTTTCCATTGAGATGTACCAAATATATAACAAGTTATATATTGATTCATTTTGAATTATACTTTTGAATTTTAGGAGGGTTTTAGTATGTGAGATCTTTCATGAAGAAATTTTTCCATCATTGTTTCCCCTAGAGCTCCTTTTAGCCTTCCATGGAAGTTGTTCTTTCAACCCAACCTACCAAAATCCCCCTTCCTACCTCTAGTTTTTACACAAGAACATCTTTGGCTTTGTATCCATCCTACACATTTTCATAGTTTTAACTTTATTTTATGATTTTAAAAAGTTGTAACATAGCATAATATTGTTGTCCTTAGTTAATTTTTGTTAACCATTCAAATATTTAGCTTTGTATTCGAAATTTAAATATTTAGGATGGTTGTAAAGTCCACAACCAAGGAGAAAGAGAATATATCTAAAGGGTCTCAATGAGAAAAGTTCCTTTAGTTCTCTTTTGATTTAGTATTTATAGTGTGCATCATTATCAATTCCAAAAACTTGTGCAAGAACTTAGTATAGACAATGGGGGCTTAACATCTTGGCCTTGGCCTTTCTATTTAATAAATAGTGTAAATTTATTATTGTATTGATTCTCTCAAAATATTTATTATTCTAGTGTATGCATATTTATTTTAAATTGGAATGTAGATTGTGGTTGTTCTCTATTTAATATTGGAGTTATACTTATTTACTGCAAATGAATTTTGTTTCATTTGTGGATATTACAAACGTTTGAAGCCTCACTACATCAAGTGGTAATGGAGAAAGTTAAATTACGAGGTATTGGAGAAATTCTAGTAAAACATGGTAGCAGGATAGAATTGTTACCATGAGAAGAGGGTAAATTATATGAGGCAGTAATGGTAGGAAAATAGGAAAAGTACTTAGATGAGTCCAATAAGGGTGTGATGTTAGGTAGAGATATCTCAATGAGTATGTGATGTGTGTCTCTAATGGTAGGAATGGGTAGAGATAGAAAAATGAGAGACCACCTTAACGTGAAATAAAAAATATAATAGGCTAGTTTTGATGCCTAAATTAATAATGTATGATTGTAAATTTTGAAAGGTTGAAAAACCAAACATTGTAATATACTTTAAAAATTATAATAAATATATTTCTAGCTGAAAATGAACAAGCACAAGAGGTATAGGGAGGATTGATTCCATGAGAGAGGGGCTAACTAGAGAGGCTAGACGATTTTATTACAATTTTATTATACCCATCTTTCAAATTAGGGGAAAAAGGCAATTATGTGATTTTATTTGGGAAGAAATGTGATGCTTTGAAAGCATTCATAATTAACATTACCTATTTTATTATTGTGACAACCCTTTTCTCACCCCTCATGTAAATATCATTACATGGATTGCTTATGTAAAGTGATGTAAAAAGTAAAAAATGATTCGACTGAGGAAAGGACACATATTTATAGTTTCAGGAGAAGTTGCTTGTAAAACCAAGCATTGCATTTATTTTTTCAACAATCTCTGTGATGAATTTATGGCCTATAGTGCAAGCATTAAAGGAGAGCATGGAAAAGCTGCAATAGAGGATGAAAGGTCTATACAGTCCTTGTCCCTAGGGAACATGTTGTGGAAGTTAAGATGAAAGGGGGTGGACACAAAGGACAAGGCAAAGATGTGGTGCAGTCAGGAAGGGAGAGGCATAGAAACGATCTATGGGGAGAGTATCTCGAGGATGCGTATATTGGGATGAGAGGCATAGAAACGATCTATGGGGAGAGTATCCTGAGGATGCGTATATTGGGATGAAAAGAGAACTCACGGAAGAAAAATGTTAGGGGGTAACATTGGTACAAAAGTGGTACCACACTAAAGAGCATGGGGTGAAGGAAATGCAGAGAGTAAAATATGGAAACATTGTGTGTTCTAGATATCTACAGGGTTGAGCAAGTGAAAAAATTATGTTCTCTCGATTTGTGTTTAGTAGAGTGGAGACTCTATGTGTGTTTGAATATTTATGATATTTAGTAGGTGGAGCCACAGTGAGCTCTAGAGTCCTGTGTGATCTGGTTGACCAGTAATTATGTGAAATCCCTTAAGAACATATCTCCTCATACTCTGAATTTGGCTCATGGTGGTTAGCTACAAGAAATATTGTTGTGCAACTAGCCTACAATTAGGTTGAGAGTTGAAGTCCCTCCCTTAGTTATCACTCATTTAAACTGTACATATAAGTGTATTTACTTATGTATATATGTTGCATTGTGTAAAAAGCATAATGTGGTTATGTGTTATAGAAATGATTGTATCTGCATTGTTATAGGAGGAATGTGTTCTTACCAATTGTATATAATGAGATGGTTATATGAATATCTCATGGTTTTGAGGGACTTGCAAATATTGCAGTTGTTTATATGTACCTGAGTTACAGAGCTTTTTGCATGGTCTTGTATGAATGTTTTATGTGCTCATTCAAACTATTATTATGTGTGATATGTGTCATTGTTATCATGGTATGGATTTCATCGATATTTATATGAATAAGGCTATTGATTGTCTATATAATGTACTGTGTATTTTACCACTAGATTTGACAACATTTTCTGGGATCCACATTATGGCATGATATGTTGTTGTTGGGCCTAAATTTATAGAGTAGTGTTAGCCATGGTTTGGCTTGTCTTCTTTGTGCCAAATCATAGGCATGTCATTAGTTTTGATGTTGAATTGTTTGGGCAATGTTCAAAATTCTATAGTTGAAATGAAGATTTCGTTCTTCTAGAAGTTAACATTCAGAGTGGTGCTCAACGTTAAGGGAGGCTTGGGCATTATCTATGTAATCCTTAAGTTCCTAAGTCAAATGTAATAAGGAGAAGATTCATAACTACGATACAAGAAACTTTGAAATATAGAGATAGGAATATATATGCTCTAGGAGACAGAGATATGTCTCTACGAGACAGGAAACCTTGATGTCTGGAAACAGAAATATATACGTTCCAAGAGACGAGAATATATACATTTCTGAAGATGGAGATATGTCTCCATGAGACTGGAAACCTTCGCATCTGGACACAAAAATATATAGGTTCTGAGAGATTGAGATATGTCTTTGCGGGACAAAAAACTTTGACATTTGGGGATAGTGATATTCATGTCCGAGGGAAACAAAGATGTGTTGAATAACATGAAATGTCACAATAAACCACGATACTCTTATAATGGGTGAATGTTGATTTTCACAAAGAGGCTTAGCCATATAAGACCCCATGACTTAGGCTAAAGTGGTAGATGTCACGTAGGCCACATAAGTTTATGAGAATGCCACATGGAATTACATGTGACGACAGGATGTTGGCAGTGCACCTTTCTAATAGTGACACGTGGTAGTGTAATTAAGACGAAACTTTTTACAAATATAAGTTATATCTTAATAATTATGTAAATCCTTCGTTTAAAAATATGAAATTAAATAAAAAACATAATGCAAGCTAACATGTCCATTAAATAAAAAATGAGATAATGGATCATTTAAATTAAAGTAACTCATAAATAGAAAAGAGAAAAATAAAAAATGAATCATTTAAATTAACATTAATAAAAAAAATGAATAATTTAAATTAACATAAAGCCATTTGATTGGAATTCGGGATAGGTATTAACTTTCAAAATATTCATAATTTATATCCATCCAAACCATGAAAATATTTTAAGTTTAACCATACATCTTAAATAAATAGTATTTATTTTTTATACAACTATATATATATATATATTATAAAATAATCATTTAATATTTTTAAAACTATTTATGTAATTTATTTTTAATATATTGTTAAACATTAAACTTATGCAATCAGATAACCCAAAACAAAGAATAATTTGTTGCGTATTACTTAAGCAAAACAAAGCACTTCAGATTTAGATTTGATCCATCGAATCACATCGCCATTTTAAATGCCGTGGATATAGTTCGGAACACAGGCCCTTTACATTTAAATTTGACCATTCGTGCACTTGATGAAATGCATGGGAATACATTCTAAATTCTTTCACACATTGAGAGGAAAGAGCTCAGATGCCTGCTGGGTCTGTAATACGAATTACACTGCCAATAATTTGGACTGCAATATGAATACGTACAAATACTTACCCTATTAAAGCTATTCATATTCTTTAACTCACATTAAAGCTATTCATTCCGTCATCAACCTTACCCTATCGTCAACATCTGTTTTTTCTTCTTTAATTTTTTTGAGAATCATAACTCCAAGGAAACTCTTAGCAAGTAAATAATTGACGCCGCGGCGTTCTAGTAGTACTGTAAACCGCGTTTGAATGGTGTAGAGCAAGATCTAGATATCGTGGCTATTATTATTAATAACATGGTCATGTCCGCAAGATATGAAATCCATGTACAGGCATGGAGGTTTCGAACTGCAGCCCTCTGCCTAACACGTTCTCAAGTCGCTATCATCTAAAGCTGTACAAACAATTAATGAACTGGATATTATACAGCGGACCCAATTTAGTCCTTCGTTTAAGGATCCATCTATGGTCCATACTCCATTGTCGAAAATTCATGGTACCAGTAAGGAAGGTATCAGGAAACTTGCTCATACGTGTAATAGACAGCGTCGGCAAAGGTAAATACCACCAGCAACGAATCACGGTGGGCTGATAATGACCCACACGATGCACTCAGATGAAATAAAAGCCAAACTGCCCTCTTGAATCTCATAAATTCCATGCCAACTTGACTACACTTCACGGCATAGACTTATATCTGCAAAATCTGTATCTCAAATCTGTATTCTCGCGGAGAATAGACTAGAGGGAACAGCATAAAACGATGAATTCTTTTTTTACCGGCAGTAGTAATGTTGACAGTGTAAAGCAGCGTTTGTTCACCAGGAGGACTGGTCTATTTATTACTGTGGCTTCGCCGTGCTTCTAGCTGTTGTGATTTGTGTTTCTGTCCAACATAATCAGTTGAAGAGCAGTCTTATAGCATTCAGAACTTCTGTCAAGGCGATTCGAACACCAAATGAATTTCTCAAAGGAGCTTCTCTGCTGAATCCACGCAAGCAAATCCTCTTCAGGTCGTCAATGTTATGGTGAAGGCATTGATTGGCGTAGTGGAGAGGACATTCATGGTCTGTTCGAAGCTGACAGGGGAAGTGGCCCCTGGATTAGAATGGGATGCTCTAGAGGACTGTCTCAAACTATTGGTATGACAGTCGATGATCTCTCCCAAGCCCTCTCCGAGTTCAGCGCAAACGCTCCCAGCGATGTAAAGACATTTCTAAGCGTGGGTCTCACCAATCAAGATACCTGCATGGAGAGATTGGCCACTGCAGCTGGAGTTCTCAAAAACCAGTTTCTGGGCCGAGTGATTCAAATCTCCGAATTAGTCAGCAATTCCCTCGCCATGTTCAATAAAATTTCCTTTGTATTAGATGATCTGAAGCGGCCTCGTAATTCCCAGAATAGACGTCTCCTTGATCTTCAGAGTGGGCTTGATTGTCATGATTTTGGGTTTGAAGAAAATGGTTTCCCCTGATGGTTATCCGCTGGAGATAAAAGGCTGTTGCAGGTTCCGCAAAGCAATGTAACCGCTGACGTAGTCCTAGCATTGGACGGTACGGGTAATTATACAAATATTACTGACGCGGTCATTGCAGCTCCTGATAATAGCGTTAAGAGGTACGTCATACATGTAAAGACAGGCATGTATCATGTTTATTGGAGATGACATGGATTCCACAGTAGTTACAGGAAATCTCAACGTATTTGACGGCACAATAATGTTTCACTTTACAAATATCCGCGGCGTGGCTTCTCCGCAATCGAGAACATTATCCAACAAATAAAAAAAATATGATTGTAAATGTGTTAAAAAACTTGCACAAATGAATCTAGCTAGTAAAGGTTGAACACACAGCGTTGTAGTACAAAAACACTAAAAGAAAATCGAAAGAACAAAAGAATGATTCATTAGAAAATAGGTTACAATGCTCATGATATGGCATCACTGGGTGAAGATCCCAAGGTAATACACCATAGTGGTGATCAATGAGAACACTCAACACCTACAACAAGTTTAGGAGAGAACTAGCCAGTTACGGAGTGAAAAAATGAGCAAATCAAGGAGTAAATCATGCAGAAGAACTAATCAATTGTGGAGTTAAAGAATGAACAAATCAGGGAGTAAATCATGCGGAAGAACTAACCAATTGCGGAGTTAAAGAACGAGCAAATCAAGGAATAAATCATGCAAAAAGAATCTTGAATGTAGTCTCATGCTCTAACTAAGAGGACGCATGTAGGTGTGTAGTACTTCCAACACCCCCCCCCCCCGAACACCACTATGAGGAAAAATAGAAAATGGGCCCTGGCAACTAAGGCCAAAGGTCACCCAAAATACAGTGCAACTTGTACTAAAATTGAGGAAAGAGGGAAAACCTCGTGGGAAAAACTCCCCCTCAAAATACAATGTAATCAAAAGAAAAGAAGAAGAAAAGACAGTTGCTAAGCAATTGTGTCTTTCACTCCAAGACGATCGCGCAGAGAACGAAACTTCTACTCAGTGAATGTCTTGGTGAAGATGTTTGCAGTCTGTTTTGCGGAAGGACAGAACTGCAAATCAATAACCCGATCATGTACTAAGTCTCTGATGTAGTGCATATGGATCTCTATGTGCTTCGTCCGTTGCCGCTGTACTGGATCCTTGCAAAATTTGAGAGTGCTCTGGTTGTCACACCATATGACAATGGGCTGGTGGAACTGAACGCCCAACTTAGTGAGGAAGTGTTGTAGCCACAGAGCCTGAATGGTGATGTTGACTACTCTTCCGTACTTGGCCTCAGCTGAAGAAAGAGAAATAGCAGCTCGATTCTTGCTCGACCAACTCATAGGGCCAGATCCTAGACTGAGTGAATATCCAGAGGTGGACTTGCGATCAATGTTGTCTCCCACCCAATCAGAATCTATGAAGCCAAGGAGATTTAATGCAGTGCTTGCTGCATAGTGAATCAAGAAGGTGATGGTGCCCTGCACATATCGGAGGTTGCGCTTGGCAGCATTCTAGTGTAGCTCATGTGGCTCCTGCATGTATCTAGAAACTGCCCCTACTTCATATGAGAGATCTGGTTTGGAGTGGGTGAGGTACAATAAGCTCCCCACTCGCTGTCGGTAGAGAGTGTTGTCAACTAATGGAGTGTCACCTCCATCCTCAAGGTGAACCCCAAACAGAAAAGTAGTCGGTGCTGGCTTGCAGTCAGTCATGCGAAATCTCTCGAGGAGATCTCGTGCATACTTAGCCTGAGAGAGTTTGATGCCTATGGCATCCTGGCTGATCTCAAGACCAAGAAAGAAGTGTAATGGACCCATGTCCGTCATCAAGAACCTATCATGCAAGGCCCTCTTGACTATAGCAATGGCTGAAGCCGAGCTGCCAGTGGTTAGGAGATCATCAATATACAAAACTAAAATAAGAAGAGAATCATGTGTCCTGAGCATGTAAACATTCAGATCAGACTTACATCTTTCAAAGTTTTGTGATAGGAGAAAAGAATCTATCTTCGCATACCAAGCTCTCGAGCCCTGCTTAAGGCCGTAGAGAGATTTCTTCAGTCTACAGACCAAAGATGAATCCTGAATGAAACCATGTCGCTTCTCCATGTTCATCTCCTTAGATAGGTATCCGTGAAGAAAAGCATTCTTCACATCCATCTGATGTACTTCCCACCCCTAGGCAGCTGCAATGGCAAGTGTAAGGCATATGGAATCCATCTTTGCTACTGGAGCAAAGGTCTTGTCATAATCAATGCCATGCACTTGTTGGAAGCCTTTGGCTACTAGCCTTGCTTTTTGTCTGGCGATTTGCCCATCTGTAGCACTCTTGGTCCTGTAGACCCATTTGCATCGAACAAGTTTCCTTCCTGAAGGAAGGGGGACCAGATCCCAGGTCTAGTTCTCGAGGAGGGCGTTATACTCCTCCTCCATAGCGGACTCCCAAGATGGATGCCGAGTAGCCTCAACATAAGACTGTGGATTAGAAGACTAAACCAAATGACAATGCCAGGATGGCGATGGTTCAGTGGCAGTGAGGACAAGAGGAGGCTTAATAAACTCTGAGCTAGTCCTCTAAAGATTAGAATTATCCCCCACAAGACCATTTCTACCAGCTGGGTGGTCTTGTGCATATATCTCACGTAAGCTCCTTGTTCTCTGATTTATGACAAGGGAATTTGATTCACTGTTGGAAGCCCGATCTGGGCTTGGATGTGGATCATCATATGCATGCATTGGATTTGTATCTGAAGACTCTGTCTTTGCATCTGCATGCTCTACCATGGCATCTGCATGCTCTGTATCTGCATCTGAGTGTACTGAGTCATCATGTCAGACATGAGGTAGATAAAAGGTGTCTACATGGGAAATTGAGGTGCATGCAAGAGACTTTCCTCAAATTTGACACTTCACTCAATGATGAGCTTGTCCGTAGAGGAAATTAGGAGTCGGTATCCCTTCACACCATCAGGGTATCCAACAAAGATGCACTCAATGCTTCGTGGATCAAGAACTTTCCTCTTTTCAGAGGGGATCCTGGCCCATGCTTGGGAGCCGAAAACACGGAAGTGGGTGACCTCTGGTTTAGTGCTACTCCAGGCCTCAAAGGGGCTCTGATCCTTGACAAACCTATGAGGAGATCTGTTCTGGATGTAGTTAGCACAATTAAGTGCTTCAGCCCATAGCTTATGAGGCAATGACTTAGCATGCAACATGCAGGAAGCCATCTCTTTGAGAGATCGGTTCTTTCCCTCAGCAGCTCCGTTCTACTCCGGAGTGTATGGAACTGTGTACTGCAATTGTATGCCGGACTGAAGGAAAAGGTTCTGAAGTGTTTTGTTAACATATTCCCCCCCATTGTTTATACGGAGGGCTTTGATCTTTCTCTCTGACTGTGTCTCAACTAGTGCTTTGAAATTTTCAAAGTGCGCAAAAACTTTAGATTTTTTCCTAAGAAGATACACCCAAGTATACCGTGAGAAATCGTCAATAAATGTAAGAACATACCTTGCTTTGTTGATGGAAGGATGAGGAAAAGGCCCCATGAGATCACTATGGATCAGATTTAGAGGAGAGGATGCTTTATAAGTCTTGCCAGTGTCAAACGTTTCTCTAGGATGTTTGCCAAGGACACACCCTTCACAAACTCCTTTGGAGAAACTGATATTTGGCAAGCCTTCCACCATCTCATGATTGCTTAGTTGCTGCATATACCTATAATTTAAGTTACCAAACCTCTCGTGCCAAAGGCTACTATTATCATCAACATGTGCAAGCAATAAGGAGGATTCAGATTCAATAAATTCAAAAAATGTATACAGTTTGGCTCCATTGTTTACCTCAGCGGTTGCAATTTTGGAGCTGCTATGTAGGTCATATATGTTCACTGAATCTGGAGTGAATTCCACTCTCTTTCTGGTGCCAGAATGAGTGATTTGATAAAATAAAAGCAAGTTTACCGAAAGTTTTGGAACATGAAGCACATCTTCAAAGCTTCAGTGTAAAAGTTCCACTCTACCTTTTCTGGTGACCTCAATAGGTGAGTCATCCCCCATGAGGATGGGAGGTCCTTTGCATGCATCCAAAGAGAAATAGACTTCCTTTGCAGCAGCCATATGATGTGATGCACCAAAATTTATAATCCATGCATCAAGGGAAGAATTAATTGCAACTAAAGCATGAAAATTGTTCCCTTTCCCATGTAGCAGATCCTCAGTTTTCCTCTTGGCGCCCTGAGGGATGTGGTCCCCAAGGTTGTGCTTCTGAAGGATTTCTGCTATTTGGTCTATTTGTTTCTTCATGCAAAAGGATTCTGGATGGAATCCTCTTTGAAAGTAGGTGCATATGTTTCCTTTCTTCCCTTTCTCATTTCTCGAGCCAGAGGAATCATTGAAGGGCTTGGTGTAATAAAATGACGCCCATGATTAGTGATAATCACTTGTGGAACACCAAACCTAGCAATGATATGATTGAATACAAAAATCGCAGCTGTTTTGCCGTCTACCTCAAATGTAGGCATCGCTTCGGCCCACTTGGTAAAATAATCTACCGCAAGGATAATATACGCATGCCCCTCGGCCGAGTGAGGGTTACATGTAATAAAATTGATACCCCATTTGGCAAAAGGACCAACGGCAATTATCACTGATCATGGGCGTCATTTTCGAAACGTTATGATGACAGAACTTACAGACGAGCTTGGCTTGCGTCATGACAGTTCAACGCATTGTTATCCACAAGCTAATGGTCTAGTTGAAGCCATCAACAAAGTTCTCGTCATCATGATCCGACGAATCATTGGGATTCATCGGTTGAATTGGCACAACATGCTATTTTCAGCACTGTGGGTGTATCGAACCTCAGTTAAAACATCAACAGGGTTCACTCCTTTCCAACTAGTTTATGGTTTGGAAGCTGTGTTACCTATTGAGTGCGAAATCCTGTCATTGCGAATGGCCATCGAGTTACTTCCAGCCACTTCCGAAGAGGAAAGACGTTTGTTATACTTGGCTCAGCTAGATGAGAATCGTCACGATGTTGCATTAGTGATCGAATCTCATGCCAAATGTATTAAATCTCAGTATGATCGAAATGTGACCCCTCGAAATGTTTCGGAAGGCGATCTAGTCTTATTGTACAATCAAGCAAATGATAAATTAGGCGCTGGAAAATTCATGCCTATGTGGCATGGTCCCTATATTGTCAAGCGAAAGCTAGCGAAAGGGGCCTATGAATTGGTAGATTTTGACGGGGTCTCTTTAGGTAAACCCAAAAATGGTCTTTACCTGAAGAGATATTATGCTTAAAACGAGTGTGAAGATTTTTAGTTAGGTTAGTTTTTTCCTTCTAGCTGGTGTGTTTTAGATTTAAAAGTGTGCTTAGCTTAGAGAGTGAGTTTTTCGTCATTATTCATGCTTATCTTGATTTTACGTTTGATGTCGCAGATGTCGACGCCCCTCCAAACATTCATTGGTTTCGATGATGGTGCTTGTCGTAGTACACAGAATATTTCTTCCGCAGCTTGGGTTATCTATTCGCCCTCTTATGAGTTGGTATCTATGCATGGGGTAAGCCTCGGTCAAACAACAAACAACATTGCAGAGTATAGTGCAGTGATTGAGTTATTATCTGAATCTATTTCATTTGGGATTCGAAGTTTGATAGTGAGGTTAGATTCTGAACTCGTTGTATTACAACTTAATAGAATATACGCCATTAGAAATCCAGTTTTATTAAGATTGTTTTTGAGAGTGCGTCTCTTGGAACGTGAATTTGACTATGTTGAATATCAGCATATTCCAAGATCTTTAAATACATTAGCAGATGCGATTGCTTCTCAAATGTTAAGTAGACATGTGCAATAATCATACAAGTAAATTTACAAACATTCCGTAACATGTTTAACAAGACAAGCTGCTAATAACGATATCATATATATAGGAGTGTGTCAAAATAATACATCGTCCTCGATCATAGGTTGAAAAACACCTTATGATCGGCAAAAAGGATAAGTACAAAAAAGCAAAAATGTCACATGTGACTACAATAGGCGATCATCCCATCACTGGTGATGATCTCGATACGAAACCACTACACGAGCCACCTTACAAAGGAACCTCCTAAAGGGTCTTGGGACTCCAATCACGTAACACTGAAGTCGACGAGGGATGTTATTTATACTGGTCTCGGGCATGTCCCCTGTCAGGTGCTCTAAATGACTCTCCAGTTCGGCTAAGGTATCTGCTGATTTGTCCTGTGGGACTGGAGCCGGTGCAATTGGTTGTTTCCTCTCGTAAGGTCAGAGAGTGGCTGGTCGCCGTGGGCCCACATCTGCATTTGAAACCTTTATTATCAGTTTTGGGATGATATAAAAACAACAAAAAAAATTAAATCTGGAAAAATGTTGAAAATGATTTTACTTGCATCATCCAATTGCTCTCCTGGCGGAAGAGCCATGTCTGGGTCTCCACGAAAATCAACCCCAACATAAGGAAAGTCCTGAATGGAAAAAACCTTATTTTCCAACCATTGGAAATACTCAGGTTTGAACCGAATGACCTTAGTCCCCTCATCAGGATGACGGGCCATAACTGCAACCCATCGCATCAGTTTGGGCTCTCGAGGAAGCCCAGCTCCAACAGTAAGCTGCTGTGGGATCAGCATCGGAACCCTCTCCAGGCCAAAACTCACAACTATAGCCCCATAACCAAAGGTCTTTAGCTGTCCATTTTTGGCCCTGGTCAGTTGGCCCTTCACATTGGCCAACACAGCATTGCACTAGTTGAAAATGGTGCCTCGGAAGCAATCAACTGCCATCTGCATCTAGCATCAGGTGGCAACGTGTAGCGCTGCACTGCCGCAGAGTCTGGTAACTGTAAATGTTATAACCATGAGTTCAGGAAGGGATATGGTTTCGATATCTATCCCTTTGTCCCGGTTCTGAACATTGCAAAACTCTAGGCGGAGGCTCTCGATAGATTGGCCACCTGCCCTGGGCCCAATTAAAGTCAAGTGTTCACCCCTCCTGGGCAAACCGGTTAAGAAATATATGTCAGCTAGCTCGATTTCGAGCTGGTGTCCACCAATAAAGAAGCACTGGTCCTTTATACTCCATCTATCAACCAGCCACTGCAAAAAGTCCACCTGGGCCCTCATGCCAGGTATGGCCCAGAACTTGTATAAGCCACATGCCTTAAATGCATCGATCGAAGGTTGATGATTCATTGCGGCGAGGTCCACATCCTCGTGCTCCCGTTCTTGCCAATCAAGCATGGTGGATATCCTACAATCAAGTAAAAAGGTGAGTTAGAACATGCAAAATTGTTTTCATTGGGTATTTTTTGAGTTAGTTAGGTTTTTGTAAACCTATGCGCGGGGTACGCACCCCATTGTTAGGGACAGTGCGTGGGGTCCGCACCTTGCCTTTACGGCAGGTGCGTACCCTGACCTTTTTGTCCATTGCAAAAAATTCGGGGTACGCAGGTCCCCTGTGGTGAACTTGCAGGCCCCCGCGCACGGGTTTCTAAAACTAAAAACCTCCAAAAAACACAATTTAAACCCTAAAAAACAATTTCAAACAGACAAAAATGAAGAGTAGGATGATGTGGATTACCTGGAGGAGACGACGTTCGATTCCGACGGACAGATTTTCCGAAATCTTCGCGGGAAGTTTCTGGTCAAAAGCCCTTTTTTTCTCAACCAAATCTGAAATGGTAAAAATGAATGGTAAAAAGTCATTTTTATAAGTTTTTTGGGTAAATAAATTCCAAATTTGTTTATATTTCACTTTAAAAAGGTGTTTTTTGTGACATTTTAACCTATTATTAAACAGGTATGAGTAATGTTTGAGTTTTTGTTCAGAATAACGGATTTTCAGGCGAAATTAATCATTTTTCAACGAAAAACCATTAGAGTCATCTTTAAGCTCTTTTCTGACTCCTAAAACATGAAAAGATTGCCGAGTTTTTCTTTTTAAGCTCGTTAAAACGGAAAATAAAAGACGGTCCTCTTACAACCTTTTTCTGACCGTAAAAACACGAAAAGATTGCCGAGTTTTTGTCGTTTCAAATTCAATATTGGTCATAAAACGACGTGTCGTTGATCGCTTTTTTACATTTTCAGATCAGAGGCACTAATTACGAAAAGTACTCCTTGGTCGTAAAAGATCAAGCGGTTATCTCAAGTATTATTTTATACTTTTTTGGGCTTGGGAGGCACAAATTTACGAAAAAGTCAACCCTGGAGTCTTCTTAAGTTTTTTTCAGACTCTCTAAAAATGAAAAACGTCGAGTTTCTCCTATACTGGACTCGTTAAATTTCGATAGTAAAGGACCTGTTCAATTACAAACAGGAACGAAACACTCCTTCTTAGGGTTCAAATTTAAACTAAGTTGGACTCATCCAAAGGGTGAGCTTATAATCAAGCATATGTTATCCTCCTCAAGCTTGTAAAAAATAAAGAGGTACTTGCTAGAAATGGTGGGGGAAAAGAGAGAAAAATGAGCCTGTTTGTTATAATTTGTAACCTCTCTTGAACACGACACTTTCATTCACCTGGGTTGGGAAATCCTTTACCTAACAGTTGATCAAACCACATTGAAAGTCTTCAGTTGATTTCTCGGTATTAACTTTGGGTCAATCGTCACCAAACCATTTGTCGTGTCGTTATGTGTTCAAGAGGTCTGTGCGAATAAGCCATTCATCTGCAAAAATATCTGTCATTCCATCTTGACCATCCCTGAGTCAGTCCTTGCAACTAAATTTCTTCAAACTTGATCTATGATTTCGTGTCGTGGGCTTTCCTACGACGGATCGCTTTCTATCGACTTTAGCTCTTTATCTAGAAAGATGATCTAGAAATCGCCAGTACCTTGGGATCTGCATGCCTCAATGGCAGGTTTTTCGTCTTCAACGACAGGTTGCATCATTGACCTTCGATTGAAGGATTCCGTGAGATGTTCGACATCGACACATCTAATCACATCTCATGGGTTGTACTGAGTACTTTGAGAGCCATTGTCATTATTGGTGGTTTCTATCACACTTGTTAACAGTTTACATCATCGACTGGTAATCAAGTGGTTTCTACCATGTTCGACTTCGACACATTTATTCACATGGATAGAATCGTACTATTTCGGGGACTAGAAATGAAGACCCTGGATCTAGTTTCCACCATCCAGGCTACGAGGAATTTTGTATTAATTATTTTGTAGACTATTCATAAACAGATGGCTTCGTCCATACTATGTCTACATGTGTCTATACTTATGATGTATTACAAGATCATTCCTATATCAGAGCAATAGTTAGTTTTCTAGTCAGTTTTCAGTTTCCTAGTCAGTTTTGATCTGAGTATGGGAATGCCTACCTCAGTGATGATATGATCTCATATATATATTTTGCACTTGAATGTTTTTACAGGTTCCAACCGGGCTCTCCGCAAGATAATCCTCGAAATGATAAAGTACTTCACTCTTCTTAAATGATAAATGAAATCCTCATCTACTATAGACTTCGCACTTTAGGGGGCAATCTGTTACACAAAAATATCATCACCATGATTATTTGCAGTCAGTATGGGTCTATCATCACCTATACTAGCCTCCTAAGCCAGTCTCAGACCTTAATTCTTCATGTCAAGCTTTGCAAAAGAGAGAAAGGCTTTGAAAATAAATATTACTCTAGCTCCACACTTTCTCCTACTTTTACTTGTGGACCCGCACCCTTTGTTCATAATACCTGCGTACCTTCATGCTCTGTCTGTAAAGGGGTGGGTGCGTACTCCTGTGAAAGTCAAAAAGGCGCAAGTTTATCCTAAAAAACTCACTTTTGGGTTAATTCTAGATGTTTCTAGAAGGATTTTGACGTGGATTGTTCGCTCCAAGGTGGTTCATGCATCCCAAAAGAGAAGGAGCTAATCCCTTGATAGGAGGAGCTATCCCTTTGAAGGAGGGCTTTATCCCTTTGAAGGAGGACTTAGTAACTTCCCTCCATTGCACTATAAATTAAGGCATTGGGTCAGTTGCTAGGGAGGTTAGAAGCTGAACATTTTTAGGGTAAATGCTGATGGAATTGGGACTTCCTAGTTAAACTTGAGAGGAGAGATCACATACCTTTTGGTTTCATTGGGAAGTGAGTGAAACTTGTCAAAGTAGAGGGGACTTCTTGTCGGACCCTGGGAGGAGCTTGTACAGCATCAAGGCACATGTTGTAAAGTTCTTCTTTCATTTGAATTAATACAATTAGATTCATTTTTCTCAACAACTTGTCTTATGTGGTTTGTTTCATAATCTCCTTGATCATTATGATGAATATGCTTTATGATATTGGCTTTTCAGGTGCTATTTAATTTGTTTGCTTGTTTGTGTTTGCAGAATTACACTTCAAGGAAGCTCATTTGGAGCGAGGGAGCGAGGCTTCCACAAACTTGCATTGGACCCAAGGTAGGCCTAAAACACTTGTTTGCCTTTTTTTTTAACTGCATATTTAGAGAAAGATAGTTTTTGATTGGCTTGCTTGTCACTAGATATCTTTAGATACTAGGAAGGTCGATCTTGTCCGCAACCTCAACTCATTCCATGTGACAAAATGGCAACTCCACTGGGGACTTTATTGTTTTCCTTGTCTTTACTTTGACCTGAGAAACTTGTGTTTTTGTTTCTATTTTTGGCTTGTTGTTTGTGTAATTGGGTGGATTTAGAAGATCTAGGATTGTTTTTTCTTTTCATAACTTTAGGAGAAGCTCGCATCTTGTGCTTGTAACGTAGTGTGTACTTATACGCATGTTTACTTTGCACACAGAGCGTGCACGCACCTGTGTAAACTCTGAACCTGCGGACCCTGCTAAAATTTTGAAATAATTAAATTTTACTCTTTCAATTAGTTTTATTTTGGTTTAGATGTTGTTATCCTCTGCCCAAACCTGCATGTGACTTGTTAAAAGCTTTCCTTGGTTTAATTACATTGGTGTTACGGTTTTATGTGAAATTCCTAGAAGTTTTGGTTGCCGGTCTTGATTTTCATTTTGGTCGTGTAGTAGCTTAGAGCTTAGAAGCGTAGAAGCCTCAGATCACCTTGGTTTTTACTAGCCTTCTTATGAGTCTGACCATTTACAAAATCTACCTTTGTTGAGGAATCCATCTTGTGTTTTCTCTTTGCGAAAAATCAAAAAAACTTGTGTTAAAAGTTTGGATTTCATTTTTACAAAAGAAAACAAAAAATCACTTGTTTTTTGACTGATTTGTGATTCTGGACAAATTAGTCCTTGGTTTGCTTATCGCCAAGTAAAACATCCTTGAAAAAGACATCTTGTAAACTTTTACTTCAAATAGTTTTTTATAGTTTGTAGATCTTAAGATTTGCTTTATTCATAGTTTTCTCAAGATTTGATTTAGTCATAGTTTTGAGTGTTTTTATAAAAATACAAAAATCTCTTTTGAAAAAAGTTTGTTTTGGTAGCATTTGAGTGTTTGAAAGAAAAGGGAAATTTTTGTGAAAATAACTGGTTGTCTCGTTTTGAGTGCATTAGAACAAAAACTCTTCTTTTAATTTGTTTGTTAAAGAAATATTTGTGTTTACACGCATCTACATTCTCAAACTCTTTCCTAGCTAGAAGTTCATTGAAGAGAAAATATTGTTTAATCATCTTAAGTGCATCTTTTTGGTGATTTCTAGTTGAGTCTTCACACCACGAGTTTCATCTCTGCACCTCTTGACTTAATCAAAAACCAATAAAAATAACGCTTAAAGTAAAATTAATCTAGAAATATTTTTATTTCTAGGGCTCTATTACACCAACATAGCTTAGGCTAGTGCCTTGGAGTAGGGAGTACTTAACTCTCCAAGACAGTAAAACAAACAAGTAGTTGTATCTTGCGGTAGGAGAGAAATCCAATTGTTGCATCTATGCTCTGGGAAAGCTCCTCTTAAAGGAGAAGCACGAGATCGTGTCCGAACCAGTGTGGGAATAAATCCTTCCTCATTGGGAATGACACCAGATATTCACGTATTACAAACGGTAAACCTCAGATTAACCATTGTCGAGGAGCTTGGGGTCACTTGTTGGTAAACGTCAGATTATGTAGAGGAGCCTTCAAGGGGATTGAGCTTGCTACTCTGCCCTTGCGTGCGTATCGGATCGTAGAGTGTTCCCCCAGGTATATTTGTTTCTGTTGGTAACCTTACTGACCATATTCTCTAGGATTCTTCCTAAGGTGACGGTAGCGGGAAGATCCCACTGTACCTGGAGCAGACGTCGGCTAGACTCACTTGGATTTTCTGGGGGGTTCTCTTCACTCGAGACGGTTAAGTGGAGAAACTTGTGCTAGTCTATTCATTAAGCAGGTTGCCAGGGTAACTGTTCCAACCGCTATTTTTGTATCGAACTCTGCAACGTTAGATTTCATCACCAACTAGTGTTTTCGGTCCAGAAAGTTACTGTTTGTGTGTGTTTGATCTCCTAGATTCTTTAGGCATGTGATTCAATTTGTTTGGTTATTTAGAGACTTTAGGTGGTTTTCATTGAGATTTTACTTTTTTTGCGTTTGAAGTAGTTAAAAGTCTTTAAATGTGGCTAAATTACCGAGGCATTCCCGTAGACTTCGGGGCGAATCCCCTGAGTTTGTTAACGTGGCTGAGTTACTGAGGACATCCCGTAGACTTCGGGGTAAACCTCCTGAAGACATACCAAGCCAACTTAAAGGCTTGAAAGTCCTCGTATCTCCTAGTAGCAGTAGAAGTGGGTCATCTGAAGAAGGAGAACCTTCTCTGGTAGTATATTCTAATTCTCAACCGTTAGTAATTTCAGAAGTTACTGGTAGTATTGCATCTACTAGTGATATAGGTGAAGAACTTTAAGTATCTGAACCCAAATCTAAAGTTGCTGCTACTCTAGTATCAGAGTTTGTTTCTCCGACTCCTAGTGGTCCTACTTCTCCTAGGGTAGAAACCGTAATTACCCAAGATCTTCCTGCTGGACTTATAACAATTGAAGAGCTTGTTATTTCGGACATCGAAGAAAGCTTTGCTTTTCCAGACGATCGACCTATCTTAGAACTTAGGGAGCATGAATCGATTTTTTACAGTCCACCTAGGAGCACTGCTTAGTACCGTTCACTGACCAATCTTTTGGAAAATCCAGGACTAAGTTTTTCACCACCTCGCATTTTTTATCACCCTGCACCTAGAGATCATTATCATGCATTGAATATGTCCAGTCCGTCATCCATATATTCCCAATCTCCGGAAGCCTATTTGTACGACGGTCCTTCTGTTCTCGCTGGGTATCAGTCCATTTCTGGTACTTTTTTGAGAGCATCTCCTCAACCTATCGAACAAAAGTTGTTAACTGGAAGTAGTGGTACTAAACCATTGAGTGTAGAAGATATTCTAATGATGTCAGGTTCTCAACCTCAAGGTGGTCAGTTACCGCCTGGGGCGCAACCTCAAGGTACTCAGTATGTGCCTGGGGAGCAACCTCAGGGTACCCAGTATATGCCTGGGGGGCAACCTCAAGGTACTCAATTTGAGCCTGGGGGACAACCTTAAGGACAGTACATACCTATGGGATAGTACGTTCCTCAAGGTCAACCCCAGTATCAATATGTACCCCAAGGTCAACCTCAGTATAAGTACGTACCCCAAGGTCAACCTCAATATCAATATGCACCCCAAGGTCAACCTCAATATCAATATGTACCTGAAGGTCAACCCCAGTATCAGTACGTGCCTTAGGGTTATCAACCCCAACGTCAGTACCCATCTCAAGGTTACCAACCACCTTCTAGTCAATCATATTATCAACCCTACCCTCAACCCGATTATGGTCCTCAATATCCTCAACCTGTTATGGGTCCATACCCTGGAACGAATTTAGTGTGGGATCCATCTCAATCCCAGCAGGTCTTGCAACCGAACGTGCAGCCGTCATCTCAACCTAGACAACCCTTGGTTTCTAGTCCATCTCAGCAACCCGTCCAGTTTACTGTTCAAACTTCTGCACCTTCTGTAGTTTCTTAGTTTGGGCCTAGTATGCCTCGTACTCTGTCTCAAACATCTGTTGCAACTACTGAAACATCTACTCCATCTACCCCACCTTCTTCTGGAGTATCGGCAGCTTCAGTTTCTACTGTTCCTGTATCTACTCCCTAGACATCTTTACCTCAGTCTGGATCTATGGTCCAGACTTCGGTTCAGATGCCTGTAGGAAGTACGGTTGTCACTTCTCAACCTCAATTTAATCAACCTCCGTACCAAGGACAGTATCAATACGGTCCTGCTACGCAACAACCAACCTATCAGTATCAATCGTACCCTAGGTATACATATCAACAACCTTAGCAACCCCAATATGGTCCGGTTAATCCTGGTTTTCCAGGAGGTCAAAATATCCCGAATGTGATTCCCATTCCTAGTTATCCTGGATATCCTCCTCCTGGGGCTGGTCTGCAAACCTCAAGTTTTAGGGACCCTAATCGTCAGTTACCATTTATCGCAACTTTTGACTTGCCTGACTTGACGCACCTTACGAACGATCCAATTAACTATCTTCCGTATTGGTCGCCAATGCTGCATAAGTTGCCCAGTGATATTCCTAAATTCGAAGGTAAACTAGGAGAGGACCTGTCGAACCATGTGATGACTTATCATCTCTGGTGTGTGTCTAACTCCATTTCAGATGATTCTATTTGTTTACGCCTTTTTCAACGTACTCTAATTGGTCTTGCGGCCAAATGGTATATCGAATTACCGCAAGCCACTTTTTATGATTTTAGTCAGTTAGCTACCTCGTTTTTAACTCATTTTCAGTTGCCAGTCAGATATGACAATGGCACGGAGCTATTAACTTCATTAAAGCAGTCGACATCCACTTACATCTCGGATCATATCCATGAATGGAGACGTCGACAACGTTTAGTGAAGGTTTATATCCCGGATCAGATCTTAGCTGAATGGTTCGTAAAATCCTTATTGCCCAAGATCACTGAAGATGTAGCTAAAGCCGGAGTAGTTACTGAAGAGAAAGTCATTTCTCAAGTGCAGTACCTTGACTTAGTTTACACTCAGTCAGGTACGTTACACGAGAAGATCCCCAACCTACCTAATCAAAATCAAATCACTGCTGCTCCTTCAGGGTCTCACGCCGCTGATGGTATGATTGGCACGGTAAATACCAAAAGTAAGAAGAAGTCTTCTAAGAATTCTTCTCCTATAATAACCTTGCCAGATTCCCCGACAGGAGAGTCTTCCGCGGAACTTTCTGCCGATATTCACTTTGTAGAGTCATCTACAGCTAAATCAAAAACCAGTGGTAAGAAGAAAGGGAAGAAGAAGAATAAAGAGAAAAATTCAAAAGAGAAACCCAAAAAAGCGGAAGCCACTGATGAAAAACGCAAACCTCGTTATCCGTGTCTCATCTGCGATGAAGACCATTATACGAGAGACTGCCCTCATCAGGCAGAAGTTACAAAAATTGTCAAAGGCTCCCAAACTCCTGTTGTCTTGAAGGATCCTTTTCTAGCTCAAGATAGTAAGATGATAGGTTCATCCTCTAGTGCCCATGAAGAACCCATATTGATGATGTCCCATGTAAGGATTGCGACTCGATCGCAAGATTATGGCAGTAAAAGTCTTGTTGATGGTAAAGAAGTAGAATCTTCTCATTCAAATCCATCAACCTCAGCTCCCGGCTCTGATACACTACAGATCGAGAAACCTAACCCGAACTTAGTAATCAAACTGCCCACAAAGGGTGTACTTCGAAAGTCTACTTTCAATCCACATGCGAGAGCGGCTCAGAACTACAACATTGTTGAGGATTTAGTTGTTTCACCCTCAACAATGTCGGCTTTGGAAGTACTGCAATCATGTCCAGCACAGCACAAATGACTTTTGTTGGCTATAGGAGCTATTGACGCTCAGGACCCGAACCTTATAATCTTCGATCTAGAAAATAATGCACCGCGTCTACCTCATCAAATGGCTATCCAGATTCCAGTGATAGTCAAAAAATAGACCTGTTCATAAGACTGTGATTGACAAGGGAGCTTCCACGTGCATTATGTCGATACAGTGTTGGAGATCGCTTGGTTATCCTTCACTAAATCAGTCCCCGACGATTCTTAAGGCCTTTGATGGCCGTGGGTTTCATCCTTTTGGCA
>APFE030277566.1:0-14880 GCA_000404065.3 Pinus taeda
TATTGTTTTTATTTTATTTTTTTAGTTAAGTTAATTTTATATATATAGATAATAGTTACTTAAGTCACCGGTCACTGCATCAATTGAGTTTGTTTTGCTTCTCTTTTCTCAACTTATATATGAAACAGTTCAGACTCTGCGCATTGACTGAAAAAAAAAAGGCTCTGCACATTGACTGAAAAAAAAAAAAGACTCCGCATTGACTGGAAAAAAAAAACTTTGCGCATTGACTGGGATTAAGTGTGCTCATGGTTCTCCTTTTTGCACATTTGTAGAGAAACATGATAGAGATTAGGAAGAGAGTTTCATAATGAGTCAGTCAATGGTCAGAGGCTGCATCCCCATCGCATTCGTTACCGGTGATGGGATCAATAATTGCGTTTCTTATTCAAATCTATGCTCAACTTTAATAATTAATTAAGTCAACGAACATCATCTGCACAAAATATTTCTCAGATTTGTGATTTCCCAGCAGAAATATGGCAGCCTCCAAGGAACAAACGGCTTCAATCCTCACCGGTAAATTAGTATTACCAAACGATTTTTCTTTTCCTTTTCTGCATAAAATACAATCGTTATTCAAACCGCTAAACATCGAATGGCTTCAGTTAAACGAAATTTACTGTGTATGATGTGAAAATTGTAATTGTAAAACATACATCGCAACGTGGATTGATTCTGTTTCACACTCTTAAACGTATTTTTAAACGAATGTTTGTTCAACCGTTGGCAAGCGTTTTGTGCTCTCGATTACCTGAGTGGTTGCGTATGCAGGCCATTCAAAGATATGCCCACTTGTGAGGAAGTCAGAGTGTAAGAAATATTATGCATTAAATTATTCATACCGGTTGCTGGGGTATTCCACCCTTGCATTCCAGGTATTTGGACTTCCTTCTGTAATATATCCCCATCATAATTTTTTTTGACGATATATCACTTCACTACATTCTTGATAACATATTAACATGTCATAAAGAGAATTGATGTATTCAAAACAGGGTTTAACACTTTCATTATATTGATTGATTTATATAATAATATTTGGTTAAAAGTTTTAGTTATTATGTAATGAATTAACTATTCATTAGAAGGGTTAGTCTTTTTAATAGGTCAACTCTTACCAATTATAAATTTACTAATATTATTAATATTATTATTTACTTTATTATGGTAATGGTTAGTTTTTTTTCTTATTTTACATTGACTATGTCAACTCTAGCTTATAATATTATTTTTCTTAGATTATATTGTTATTTTGACAATTTTGATAATAAATAATTAATTATTACATAATCACTAATTTCCAACTAAATACTAGCTAACTACTCCTAAATAATTTTATCTCACCAAGTGCTAATTTTGAAAGGCTAACACTGAACAATGATGCATCCATGCTATTTATTCTCTCAGATTGTTTGACTTCTCACTTTGTCTTGAGGATGAACTACATTAGTTGGCTCCAAACTTTGACCTAATTCTTACAATGTGATTAATCTGAAAGACTATTTTTAAAAATATATTAATATTATTTAAAAATAATATTAATTTACTAACATTAATATATCGATATATTTACCTCGACTTAACTCAGTTAACTGAGGTAACTAACTACAATGCAAATACAACCTATCCTTATCTCCTTAATTAAGGAAGAACTTCCTCAATCAAAGGGGTAACTGTTGCATGTCTTCACAAAGACTTCATGTTTGAATTTTTCCAACTAATTCACTCAAGATGAATTAATTACTTATTTTTCAAACATCTAGTGAGACTAAATTCGAATTTTAATTCTCAATATTGATTCAAAGACAAATCAAAATTGGAATATATCTCGAAATGCTATTTATAGCAATCTTATTTTTAGCATTTCTAGTTTTTGCTATTTCTAATAGAGTTGGAATATATCCTAAAATGATATTTATAGCAATGCTATTTTTAGTATTTCTATTTTTAGCATTTCTTGTTACTATTTTCAACACTCCCGCTCAACAAGAAAGACATTCAACTCGAACCCGATCTTGAACCTTTGGAATGTTCTGCATGCAACAATTCTCTCAAGTGTTGTTGCTCCAGCAACTCAGAAACACAAAAAATAACCAACCTGAATCAGAATGGTGCCTCTGTCATCAAAGTCTCTAACCGCTATTGCCTTTGCCCACTGAAAAACTCTGCACCACCATGCTCTTCAGTGCCTGACTGCTCTAGCCTCAGTCACTTTGATCTCTGACTGCATCAATCACATTGATTCCTACTGCTACATCTGTGCTGTCGCTAGTCCTATCTCCCAACATGCATCCGCACTACACCTCCTCTTATCATCTTGCATCGTGCTACCCACTACTGCATTGCAACTCAGTTACTGAGAAGTAAGTAACTAATATCCCAACTAACCTCCCCATTGGGCTAGAAACACCCTCTGATGTTGAAGCTCCCTCTGTCGCTCCATCTGCATCTGTCTCTACCCACTCAGCCAATCCTACTACTCCTCGTCGGGGCTCCCATAGAAAGGTATAACCAAAGAGGTTGGGTACCTCAAGGATCTTGCCCCTATTTCAACCTTCTTGGGACTGTCTCTTCACATCGCCCCACCTCACACCTGGAGGTATGGCTGCATGTGACCCCTCTGCCCACTTGGCTTGAAATTTCCCCCTACTGGAGGTCTCTGCATGAGTGGATGCCTCCACTCATTCTCCTCTCGGCTTCTCCAGTTGTGGCTACTCCACAACCTCCTAAAACTGCTTCACAAATTTGGCTCCTTCACAATTGTCTGAGACTTCTTCTGGTGCTGCATGTTGAGAGGTAATGTACTCTCCGTCTCAATCACCAAGGCTCTAACAATTACCTTGCTCCTCAAGGCCTTGCATGCATCTTGAACCTCAAGAGCATACAGGTTTTGTACTCGTGAACCGATCTGTTTCAACTGACCCGTTGAGATGTCTCTAAGGAATACCTTTCCCTTACTGAAGACAACATCGTAGCCTTTGTCCTCCATCATCACAATCGATACCAAGTTCTTCTTCAGTTCAGGCGCATACTTCACATCTATCAAGGTAATGAGAGCACCATGCTCCCTCTAAAAAGAAACCGTGCCCATTCCTAAAACACTATACCTTTCATCATTGCCCATCTCGATGCGCATCTGGAGGTCTTTCTCCTCCAAGGTACTGAACAAACTCTTATTGTCGGTCATGTGGAATGAGACTCCACTGTCAAGAAACTAACCACAACCCATCATCGATGAAACCATGCATGCGATGAGTGTAAAATCCAATTCGATATGAGAGGCCAATGCCTCACCTTCAGATCCTTCCAAGGATCCCTTCTTGGGTTTCTTCAATGGACAATTAGTTGCATAATTTCCCACCTCATGACAATTAAAGCATCGCACTTTAGATTTGTCAATCTTCTTCCCACCATGGGAAGAAATCGATTTGGAATGGGAAGCCTTCCCTTTCCCCTTACTCGCCTTACTTGCTAAGGCTAGATTTTCTTCATCACCATGCTTTAATGAACAACCATATCTGGTGCTTCTCCTGATCTCCTCCTACATCAGATCTGACCGTAGTCATTCCCAATCTGGTAGTTTCTCTCTTCCATTCACTGAGTCTTAGTAGCTATGCCAGCTCTTAGGAAGATCGAGGGGAGCAAGACTCACCATGTCATCATCGGTTGTCGTGATTCCTACACTTACAAGCTCATCCCTGTAGGTGGTGAGCTTGTTCAAATATGTAGAGATTGTGTCTCCCTTTTCACACTTGATCTCCGAATCTTGTCTTTCAGCACCAACTTCCTCTGATCGCTGCTCATATAGATCCTTCAATGTCTTTCACATTGAAAATGGTGTCTCCTTCCCATGGAGACTCGAGACAATATGGTCGCGAACTCCCTCCAAAGGAATCCTCCTCGCTCTAGCCACACATTTCTTCCGTTCCGCCAATTCTTGGGCATTAACTCCTGCTTGCTTGGAGACTTCTTGCTCAATGAAGTCCTTCAAACCATTGTCCTCTAATACCGCTTCCATGCAATCCGTCCAGGCTATATAATTCGAGCTGCCATCCAGGGCATACTCTAGCCTCAAACCATTGAACGCCATTGGTGAACTTTGAGATGTGATAAGAATTCGATTTCTATAATCAAGAACTTCAAACTTCTCCCTTCTTTGTAAATTGTTCTCTGCTTTGATCACCTTTGCTCCGATACCATGTAGAAATTTCTCTATAGATCAGCTAGCTTTGATACCATGTAGAAATTCTCATTGTAGATCACCTGATAATGCAATGCACTAAAGGAAAATACTTGATCTACTTCTACTGTTAAATTTTGCAGAGGCTTAATCAATTTGAGCAAGATCAATCAGAACACAAATAATAGAGAAGAAGAAATCATACATATAAAACATAGAAGAATACTGTGGGGAAAGTCTCAGCTAAAAACCTCGTTACCTATATTACCATACAAGTTAAAATATCTTAGGATTACATAAAGATTTAGCTCACAAGCTATCCAACTCTCAGTATAATCCCTCACTGCTGCTCATAGACAGAATAGACAACACATATTCCTTCCTTCAGTCCTCCAAGCTTCCTATTTTCTTGTGCAGTTTCTCCTGGGTCCTCCAGCTGCCACTTGTGTGATTTTCACCTCACACAATGCTCTGATCTTTGAAATAACTACATAATCCTGAAGGAGATTAATTCTTTCTGCATGGATGATTTTCCTTTATAGGAAAAATATTCCAACTGATAGTACAATGTCCCTATCCTTAATCTCAACTAG
Organism: Pinus taeda; assembly: GCA_000404065.3. NCBI lineage: Eukaryota > Viridiplantae > Streptophyta > Pinopsida > Pinales > Pinaceae > Pinus > Pinus taeda. The sequence continues at coordinate 4,777 of APFE030277566.1, forward strand.
GTCTCTATCTGAACTGACATGCATGAGTTATTTATGAGAGAATATTTAGTTATATGGAGAACACTAGTTACATGCATGCATGTATTAACTTACTGAACTCACAACCAGTTCCACAAACTGTTTGGAACTAATCTAATTGGACTTAACTCAATTAGCTGAGCTAACTAATTACAACTCAAATACAACTCATCCTTATCTCCTTAATTAAGGGATAACTTCCTCAATCAAAGGGATTACTGTTGCATGTCTTCACAAAGACTTCATGTGTGAATTTCTCCAACTAATTCACTCAAGATGAATTAATTACTTATTTTTCGAACATCTAGTGAGACTAAATTCAAATTTTAATTCTCAATTTTGATTCAAGGACAAATCAAAATTGGAATATATACCGAAATGCTATTTATAGTAATGTTATTTTTAGCATTTCTATTTTTTTCTATTTCCAACAGAGTTGGATTATATCCTGAAATGCTATTTATAGCAATTCTATTTTTAGCATTTCTATTTTTAGTATTTCTTGTTGCTATTTTCAACATGAACCATGAAACCTTATGATGCCCAAATCTCATGCTAGTCTCAGGACGGTGCCACCATGCTGACGTTGCACCACTCTGAGTGTGATATACTTGTTATCATGCATAGACTTGATCCTCTTCTCCTCGAACTTGATGGTGAAAAATATGTGAAGACCAAAGTCATCCTGCTTTGGCATCTCCATGATATCAATGTCTATTCATCTACTGCCAATATTGGCTCATAGAAGTAACAAGGAAAATTGGCCTTGCCGTGTGACAAAGGCCTTATTTCTCCCCCACATTTCAAACCAAGAGTGAGTTGAGTCACTCTCTTCGCTGATCCCGCTCGTTAAAAAATAGACTGACCAATCATCCAACTAAATCCTTGCATCCCATAGCCATATCATACTAGGCAGGTCGAAGATTCTAATAAGGAAAGTGATTTCTGCAACGAAAGTATCATATTTCATTTCTGAAGGAGATTCATCTATATCAAAGTATGAGAAGCTTTGCAAATTTCCAATGGATGCAAAAATTCCAAATATACCATTTAGTCTCTAGAGTATTCTTCATACACAAATAGTAAGTCTACAAATGATTTTATATATTGCATATCAAAACATCTTTAACAAAATCAGATAAAGAATATGTTCGAAAGTCCATTCTTTTCATTGATGGTTGATGAAAGCACTCGTTGAACCTTAAAGCAACACCTTGTTGCCTATGCAACCTATTTATATTCAAAGGGTCTCAAGCCACCTTTCGCCCAGTTTATGAAGCTCAAGGATGTAGTGGATGGAAAAGGAAAAAAATATATGATAATGTGAGTCAATTAATAAATGTTAGAGGCCTTCAATATAAACATTTGATAGTTGTTTCTATAGATGGGGCTTCAACAATGATTGGACATGAAAATGGTCTTGTTTCATTTCGGAAAAAGAACAATCCAAACCTTATTACAATTCATTTTGTGGCTCATCGTGAGTCCTTAGTAGCATTAGATGATTCTAAGAAATTACCTGAGTTACTGTTTTTTGAAAAAAAGGCAAACAAAGTGTATTCATGGGTTCAAAAATCCCCACAGAGAAATAATAAACTTAATGATTTGCTTAGAGTCATGCAAATTGATATTATTGATTTTCTACAAATACATTCAGTGAGATGGTTATCTAAAGGGGGTGTTATTATAAGTCTTGTGAATCTTATCCCAACAATTTTAACTTAAAAAAAAAAAAAAAAATTCATCATCGTATGACAAGACATGAAGATAGCTATCCAGTTTTGTTTACATATGTTTGTTGATGTACTAAGGGAATTGAACAAGTTGAACGTGCCTTTTCAAGAAGAAAATGTAGAAATTACAACTATTGGGTTAGCACTTGAAGTAATTATAAGCACATTATCTAGATGGTTCTTGAGAAAAGAGACATTTGCAGAAGGCACAACTTATCTTTCAAAAATTTTGAGTGATTCTCAAAATGGATACATTGATATTAAAGATGAAGGGACAATTGTAGATAGACATGAGTTACGATACATTTTTATCTCAGTCATGGATATTGAATCCAGTGAAGCACAGAAAGAATCTATGAAACCTTGTACTGAAGGGACACAAGAGGATTGCGAGCAACTCATAGAAGGTTATATAGAGAGTCTCATAGATTATTTGAATGAAATATTTCTAGGCCTTCATCTTTTCAATGCAGCCAAATTTTTCAACCCTTGTTATTATCCAGAAGAGCATCATATTCATGAGAAAAATTAAGAGCATTGGATTTTAAAGCTTTTCCAACATTTGCAACATACCATATCAAGCTATATTGGATTTGTAGATTTATTTGATGTTAAATATTGTAAAAGAGAGTTGCACCTTTTTGTTGATTCATTAAATTTGGATTGTGAGGGTTTTTCTATGAAAGGAGCATGGAAAGTTTTTTGTAACACAAAACTATGACACAAATTATCTTAATATGATGAAATTATGGCAAGTTGTACTCACTATTCCTACAAGTACAGTGGATTATGAAAGGGGAGTTTCTAAGAAAAACATCATCAAGGACATTAGAAAATCAAGGCTAGATTTGGATACACTAGATGCTGGAATGAGAGTATCTTTGAATGGGCCTGAATCTTCTAATATTGATTGGCATGCAGTTTATGAGGTATGGACAGATACAAAGTCAAGAAGGATTCTTGTGCTTTGAAAGTTCTTCTTGGTTATGTTTAATAAAGGATATATGTACTGAGATATTCCTATTGATAAGTTTTTCAGTAATTTCTCCCCAAACTGACTTTAAATGAATTATAATTATGATCTATTATTGCATATTTTTTTTACATTTTCTCCATAATGTTTGACTTTCAATGAAATATACTATACTTTGGAAAAATATCACTATATACTTTAATTATAGTCCATCAGTTATAAGTTGACATAATATCTAACATGACTCAAAGCTGGTGTAAGCATTATAGAATCCTCCTCTATTTTCAATAAACAAATGAACCAATATTCAACCACGAACATTATTGACACATTAAAATATTGACCAAAAACCCTTCAATGATCAAAGTCATGTATTCTCTCAGAAATAAATACTTCATTCACACATTAAAATATTAACAAAAACCATTCAACGATCAAAGTCATGTACTCTCTACTTCTACTCAGCAATTTACACATACTTCCTTCACAAATTAGTAACAAGATTAATAAAAGTTTAAATATACTAATCGCTAACTAAATTTCTTTATTAAACTCTTTAGATTGTTGTTAAATCAGCCTGTAATATACAGGTCCATGTATCGTGTGGGCTACATATGGTTAGCCATTAAAGACTTTATTAACAAAATTCATTTTAAAATTTATTATTAAATATCTATGAATAATGAACATTTAAAATTAATGTTTATAAATAAGAGTAGATATAAACTTAGAATTTGATGGGTTATTTTCATAATTTTGGAAATGAGTTAAGATGGACCATGAGTTAAATTTGATTATCACTTGTTAAATTTATGGTTAGTTGGCTTAAAATCTAAAAAAAAAAAATTGACATATTTAGATTTGGTAATTATCATTTTTTCAAAAACACTTTTAAATCAAAAACGTTTTTCTAGTGATATTTTTTGGTTCGATTAATTTTTTCCTAATTTACATTAGGAACCATTTCTCAACCCATACAAATCTATACAACCATGTTTGTTTCTGCAATTTGACTTTTAGATAGCATATTGAACCAATTTATAATCGAAGCAGTGCAGTAGATCTATGTAGAGAAGTGCCTAAAATCTCCTCAAAAAAATAAATTAAGACATTTAGATTTAGTAATTACCATTTTTTCATAAACACTTTTCAATAAAAAAAACTCTTTTCTAGTGATATTTTTTGGTTGGATTAATTTTTCCCTAATTTACATTCCCAAATTTCTCACCCAATTTATCACCTAATACAAATATATATAGCCATAGTTTTTTTTTATGCAATTTCACTTTATAATCTAAGTAGTGCAATAGATCTATGTATAGCAAATACGTAGTGCGATAAAAGTTTTGTGTGGTCTATTAAGAAACATAATTCTCTAATTAATAGAAATTTCTTCAAAATTGCATTTACTACCACAATCATTCGAGTGAGTTCTTTATGAATTTCACTCAAATGTGCAGCACAGCTTTGATGGAGTTGTATTATAAGAGCTATTGCACTAGTTGATTAGTAATTTTACTATGTGATCTTTAATTTTTTGCACTTGCTGTATATTTGATTTAGTTTTTATTGGATGATTTATTTTGTGTTCTAGAATAAACTTGTAAGTTTTTGAAAGAAAGTTTTCAAATAAGTGGGAGTATGATGCTTACAATTTTGAATAGAATTTCCAATAGAAAGTATGAAAAATTCAAAAATATCATCAAATTTTTATTCAATTGAGGATTTGAAATTCCAAGCCTGGCTCGAGGTTTATTTAAATATTTTGAAATGAAACAAATTGAATTGTAGTAAAGTACATAAGTACCAGAGCATGCTTTGATCAGTACCAGATCCTGAAATAGGTGCATGCTTTGATCAGTACCAGATCCTAAATTAGGTGCATGCTTTGATCATTAATATTTTGGACAGAAGTGAGTTTCTTTTTTGAAATTTTAATTTTCAAATTAATCTTTTATTTCTGATAAATAAATTTTAAACTCTATAAAATAAGCTATCAAAAATTTTAAACAATGATAAAATTAGAATATATCTTTTAGAAAAATTAAAACTTATTTTTATAATAAAACTTGGTATGTATGGATAAAAAGTGCATATTGAATTTATAAATATTTATGTCTTTGTTTTTCTTTTTTTGAAAATTCAAATTATAATAGTTTCAATTTTTCTCCAATTTTTCACTATTTGGTTCAATCAGAATTAATGGTTATAGGTGTGTTATTGTTTTGTGAATTTCTAGCTTAGCAATTTTTAGTTTATCAAGTCCACTTCTATTGGATCTAGTCTGTAATCTACTCCTATATATGTAACCATTTGATGCAACCCTAAGGTTTCCACACAAATATACCTTATCGGGGCTTAATTTCTCCTTAATGGCCCTTTAAAGCTCCATGCCCACATGCATGCATAACGGAAGTGTTTTATATGCTTTTGGCCTTAAAAATCCCAAATCACTCCACTTTACACCCTTTCCCTACAAAATATAGCCCCTTTACTCTATCAGGAGTGGAAAGCCTTCGAAAAAGCTTAAACTATGCCTTTTTCCCTTTGAGGACCAAATTCTCTTCAAAAGGCCAAAACAAATCTTTTACGCCCCTTTTACACAACTATATGTGTTAACGACGTAGATATAGATATGGCCGATTGGACGGATCATATTAGATCGCAATATCGGTGATCACAGCCTCAATGCCCATAACTGTCAACGCTATCCTTGGCAGAGTTCCGATGTGATAGCGTAATCGCTATCAGCAATAATAATGGCGCTTAACAATATATAACCCCCGCTTCAAAACCCTCCAATGCGATGGCCTTTACGAACCCAATAGGCTATCCAATCGGCACTATACTGTTTCGAGTCTTGGTAGGTTGCGTTATCAGAATTCAGCGATCACAAGACGATTCCCTTCCTCCGATGCGATGCGATCTATGTATCGGATCCGATATAACTCAAAAGTAACATGTATATTATTGCAGGTTCGTTATAACAATCCGCTTAGTCGTTTTTCCCTGTTTCTTTATGTAAATGGGTTTCCACTTGCGGACCCAACTTACACTAAGTTTGCTTTAATTATGGGGATTTCTACGATAGAGTATAAAAACACAGAGCCAATGCCAAAATCATTCACATACAGAGGAGGAGCAAGCATTCGAGGCCTCCACGGGCCAATTATATAATTATGCATGCCACACTGATCTTTCCACAATAAACAATAACAGAGTCCCGCCTTAGGCCAGATTATACAAACAAAGACCTCCGCCTTAAAAGAAATGCATTCAATTACTTGGTTCCACACTCTAAATCAATTCTCTCTGTACATACATACATACAAAACTCTATTTGGGGTTCTCTCCCCTCTTTGACCCGATTTCTCTAGTTAATGGCCTTTCCCTCCTATGCTGCCTGTAGGCTACAATACTCTCAGTCCTCTCCCTCTCTGTCTCGCTTCTGCCTTTTCAGGAAAAGAAAGGAACACATATATGCTAAGTTAACCATCTCCTCCACAATTGGAGGAATAAATTATACATTTAGAATTTAATCATATCCTAATCTAAACAAACTAGACTACTTGACTTGATCTCCACGCAGGGACGATCATTTTCCATTTTATTCCCAATTCTGTTCAGAATTAAGCCACTCTTAACTACTTACATTTATTTGAAATTAATACAAGTTTAACAACTAAGTCTTCCTCCAAGTTTGCGTTAGCCACAACATGTGACCACTCCATCACATTGTTGGCTAGGTCTAGATGCTCCTACATTAGACTCCCAAGGTTTAAATTAATCATGATCTCCTGATCATGCACTTCTGATCTGTGTCCTCCTGGATCCCATACTTGGTTTGGTAGTCTGTCGTTGGTTATTGCTGTTGTTGTTTGTCCCTCAAGTCTCCATCCTTTATGTTGTAATGCCCCATTGGTCGTGCTTTCACAGTCTACTGTTGTTCTTTTCATATATCTTACTGTTGTTTTGCTCACTCTAATTCGCAGTTTTCCATTCCCTTCACCTGTAGCATTCCTTCCAGCCAATCTTCCTTTCTTCTTTTGTCCTTTGCTTGTTTTATTGGAATGTTTCTGTAAGAGTTTCCACAACTCATCCATTTCTTTGTCCACTTCACTTCTCCTGTGTTGAATACTATCCTCCTGCAACTGATTGTGTTCTTGAATAAGAACATCATAATCTGTGTGTCCATATTTTCCCATATACATTTTTGAAATGTATAAATGCCTTCTCCATTGATCCTCTGCAATGACTTCACCACTTCATAATTCAATTCTCAGCATACCTGTAACTTCACAAATTTCTTGAAATCTCAGAATTTTTCCTGCTTGTTTAGCTACATGGAATATTTCTTCTTCCAGTAACTTCATTTTTGCGGTCTTAAGGATTATGGAATTATATTTGTCTACTATTGAAATGTCTTCTTCAGCCTCTTCTTCGTCAATATTTCCACTTGACGCTTTTCTTCATTCTCCATCTGTATCTTCGATCTTCAATTGTCTTTCTTTGTACTGCCAGGCTAACCTCTTGTTCTTCATTCTGCTACAAGTTGCTATAATTCTGCAATCTAATGCCTTCCTCAAATTCATTCTCATATAGCTAATCATCTGTTTCAAATTTCTGGTTCCTTCCATCTTCATCTTGCTGGATTAATACTTTTGTCTTCTTCATGTCTCTAAGGACATAACTTCCTTGTTGCTCCTGATCTTTCATCTCACCTCCAAATAATCTCTGCTCAATTACTCTGATTTCAGCGTCATATTTCTTAATTTTGTCTTCCACACCATGCATAGTAACCATAGCCTTTTCTCCATCAGGTTCTGAAAGCTTCATTTATCCTTTAGGTTCCTTGAGTAGTCTTTCCAAAAGTTCCATTTCCTTGTGAAATCTCTCAAGTAGTTCATCACAACTTCCATTCCCAGCTTCATTCTTTCCCTGGAAATCCTCCTGGGTTATCATGTCTTCTGCACTATCATATTGCAAACTTCTTTCATCAATTTTATTAAACAAATTCAATTGTTTACCTTCTTGGAATATCACTATGGCATTGTCATTAGACTTCTGGTCCATATCAACTTCATCTGATTGTTTCACACCAAACAGAATTTCATCTATGAACTCCTTCTGCTGCAATAGATCATCACCTTCTTCCTCTAAAAGGGATTGTCCATCATACTTCACCTCAAGAGCTTCATTCCTATTTGTGAAGGTTTCACCAGACTATCCATCATCCTCTATATATCCTACAAACATACACAAACTATGAGAATTAAAATCACAAGGCTTCATTGCCTCATCGGCTTCCCTTGTCAACATATCTTCGAATTTTTCTGAACTATGCCAATAGTCCATGAGATCTTCAGTTGATCTCTCATTATCCTCTTCACCCAACATTTCACCTTGTTCTGGTCTACAAATAGAAAATTCCATTCCTGCTTTTGCTTCTCTAAGTTCCTCTGGTTCCTCTTGAGCACTCAATATCTGCTTAATCTTTCTCAATTCTTCTGCTATCTCTAACTTCAATTGCTGATTTCTCTTTTCTCATAGCCTCTGCCACTTTACTTTCTTCCTCATGGTCCAACCATGCTTCTGGTCTTCATCACTTCTCTGCAACATCTTCATAAATATTCCAATCCAGAGATCTATCTCAGCGCTCTCTCTGTTAAACTCTCCTTGACTCATCCTCACGCCATTTTCTTTGGCATCTATCCTTCTACTATGGCTTCTTTCTGAACCTCTGCTATGACTATTTGTAGTCATCTTCTTCTCCTCTCTTTCCATGAACTCCTCACTCCTCTGCAACAAGCCTTTGCAACAGCAAGTCCCCCTTACTGCGATCTTACCTCAGTAAGCTCTCCTCACTTAGTCTTTTGGTAAGCACAGTCCTCTATCTAGGACCCCCTCCTGAGCAACACCTTTGCTCCTTCTAGGCTTCTGCAATATCTCACTCTCTCTTGAGAACACTTCAGATGTCCTCTTTTTCCAATCTCTTTTGGATTCTTCAAGTTCACTGCCACTTCAGAGTGCTTTCCTTGCTCTGCTTTTAAGAACACATCTGGTTCTTCTCTCACAGCTTCTCTTGTTCTATATTGCTGCAGTCTTTACACTTTCTTATGCTGCCACCTGTATTTTGAATGGATTTCCTCTATCTTTTGCATATGCAAGTTCTACTATACATCATCTCTGTGTGCTTTCCTTCTGTCAGATTAGAATCTGATCCTTCCTCTTTCCTGCATAAATATCTTAACACAAATATGTTTTTAGTTCCTTCACACGGAATTTTCTTCCTTTTCCTACTCTGATACCAAAAATGATGCAACCCTAAGGCTGCCACACAAATATACCTTATCGGGGCTTAATTTCCCCTTAATGTTCCTTTAAAGCTCCATGCCCACATGCATGCATATTAGAAGCGTTTTTATATGCTTTTGGCCTTAAAAATCCCAAATCACCCCACTTTACACCTTTTCTCTACAAACTCTAACGGGAGTGGAAAGCCTTCGAAAAAGCTTAAACTACGCATTTTTGCATTTCGGGACCAAATACTCTTCAAAAGGCCGAAACAAAGCTTTTCCACCCCTTTTACATAGCTATATGTGTTAACGATGCAGATCTAGATCTGGCTGATCGAATGGCTCAGATTAGATCGCAATATCAACGATCGCAGTCTCAATGCCTATAACTATTAGCGCTATCCTTGGTGGAGTTCCGATGCGATAGTGTAATCACTATCGGAAATAATAATGGCGCTTAACAATATATAGCCCCTGATTCAAAACCCTACGATGCGATGGCCTTTACGGACCCGATAAGCTATCCAATCGGCACTATATTGTTTCGGGTCCAGGTAGGTTGCGCTATCGGAATTCGGCGATCACAAGCCGGTTTTCTTCCTCTGATGCGACACGATTTATGTATCGGATTCGATGTAACTCAAAAGTAACATTTATATTATTTCAAGTTTGTTATAACGATCCACATAGTGGTTTTGCGTTGTTTCTCTGTGTAAATGGGTTTTCTGCTTGCGGACCCAAATTACACTAAGTTTGCCTTAACCATGGGGATTTCTACAGTAGAGTATAAAAACACAAAGCCAATGCCAAAACCATTTACATATAGAGAAGGAGCAAGCATTCGAGGCCTCCATGGGCCAATTATATAATTATGCATGCAACGCTGATCATTCCACAATAAACAATAACAGTCCCGCCTTAGGCCAGATTATATAAATAAAGACCTCTGCCTTAAAAGAGATGCATTCAATTACTTGATTCCACACTCTAAATCAATTCTCTGTGTATAGGCATACATACAAAACTATATTTGGGGCTCTCTCCCCTTTCTGGCCCGATTTCTCTAGTTAATGGCCTTTCCCTC
>APFE030277567.1:3798-16227 GCA_000404065.3 Pinus taeda
TAATTACGACGTAAGGCGTTTCCCTCTGAAATCAACTCCCCCAATTGCCACCGTGTACTTATTTGAGCCATCCGATCAAATGTTAGAAGATTGAAACGTTCCAGACCGTTGGATGTAGTTTAGGTTAGTTTATTATATTCTTTCTGCTTCGCTGCTTCAAATCGCCGTATAGTTTTTCTCGCTGCTTCAAATCTCCCTTAGCAGGCAACGTCTCTGGGCATCTGACTCGAGGAGCTTGGAGCTTGACGAGCTTTTATCTCCAGTGAGGGTTTTGCAGGAAAAGTTTTCAATGGATCTTTCCCACTTCAGATTTCCTCCATCGGAAGAGAAATCCTGCATCGATCAGAAGAAATTTCTCGCGTTTTATGAAGGAAAATCCCCTTACAGATAGAGGATGGACTGGATTATGAACGAAGATGCCAGATTCAGATCCTCCACAGTCAAGGTCATTAGTTTACTTTGATAATCATTTTATCCAGATCTTCTGTAGGCCGTCAAATATTTTGATTATTGCAAGATTTTCAGGAATTTTTGTTTATGTTGGTCACATAAATCAGAGTTCTAGTTGTTATCTAACATGAGAAGGTGAATGCAGAGGAAATCTCGAGTGAGGATTGAATGATTGCGGAATAACAAGAAGGGAAGTCCTTTTTTTTAACAGTAGGTGAAGAAAACCAGATCTGAATGGGGTGTGTGGCAGGCAAGCTTTCGAAGAAGAAATTGAGGAAGAAACATCGTCAGAGAAACATCTTTGTTTCTGCTTCTGCTTCTAATCATATGGTAGCTCTGACTTCCAGCACCTATGGAGTTCTGAGAGTGGACTCCTCTCCTCGAGTGGAGGCCAAATGCAAACCCAGAGCAGAAAATCAAAATCAGAACGATGGGAATGAAAGTTCGAGTCAGACAAAGAGTTCCGACTCAGAGCCCCTGAAGGGGTTGGATGGGAATAGCTAGGTGGAGAAAAAAGTTATAGAGGAAGAAAATGCAGTCGTTAGCAGTACAGAGGACCAACCAGTTACTACCATTAATGCTTGGGAGCTCATGGCTGGGCTCGAAGAGTCCCCTGCAAAAAAATGTTTGGAGAAACAGGGGAGCCTTTACCATACTGTTGAAGAAATTGATGCTCGGGTTTCAGGTAATGTCAATGAAAAGAAGCGTTTTGGGAAAGAGAATGCAAGGCCCAAATAGATTTCAACACCTAGTAAAGTCAAAAGTGGATTGGGCCTCAGCAGTCCTTTGGGAGAAATCGATTTTAATAAATTTTATAGTCCTGAAAATGTGGGTTTTCATGTTGCTTCTGTGCGTTCGAAACAGAGAATGAGGAGGTCTGGTTCTCATGGTTCCATGACAGATTTGAAAGTTGCAGCAAGCAGGAGACTGGATTCAAGCCTTAGGTTTTCTCTTGACCTTATCAAGGAACCCAGAAGCCCTCTGTTTGATCCTAACTTGCTTGCTTCGTTTGAGAGGGCGTTGGAGAATTTGTCTGAGGAGGAGTGGAATTCCATTAGAAATGCAGAGGGGCGGCATCGTAGGAAGAGCCCAAAAGAGGGTGTTTTAACTTGGGCCCTTGAATCTGATAAAAGCAAGGACAACCCACTTTGGAACTTTGAGGAAAAATTCCCTCCTGGGGGGGCCAATGCCGTGGTTCTCTATACCACTACTTTGAGGGGTATCATGAAAACATTTGAGGACTGCAACAATGTGAGAGATGCACTTGAGAGCTATGATATTTGTATCAGTGAAAGGGACATGTCTATGCATTTGGAGTTCAGAAATAAGATCAGAAAATTGATGGGTAGAAAGCTTGTAACGTGTTGATGAGGTTCTCAAAATCCATGAAGAAGGTAAAACGGTAGAGCCGCTTGCAGGGATTCCAACAGCCATGGCTGGCAGAGTCTGTGATGGGTGTGGAGGGGTAAGATTTGTTCCTTGCATGGAGTGCAGTGGAAGCTGCAAGCTTGTGAATGATGATAACATGGTGGTGAGGTGCCCTGATTGCAATGAGAATGGCTTGATTCAGTGCCCCATTTGCTACTGATATCATTTTGAATTCAGCTTTTAAGTTCCAAATGATCCCATTCCAAAGTACATTTACATTAATTTATGCACCTTCTTCAAAGTTAGTAAATTTTTCTTGCGTTCGATTGATTCTACAGCAGATTTGGACCTTATACCTTACAGGGCTACGGACCAGTAATGCAATATGTTAGTTGATATGTCTTGAAATTAAAAAAAAAAATAAAAAAAAAATCTAACCTGAGAAGGTGGTTCAGATTCCAGAGCCCTTTTGTTCTTACTCAATTCGGGGATTTATGGTATTTGCATTTCATGAACCATTGTGAATTGAATTTGTATAAAATGGTGCAAGCAAAGCTTTAGATTGAATCCACTTTATTCAGTGATAAGGTAACTGCAACTTTTCATGAATATTTCAATGGACAGGTTACATTTTGAAGCTTATGTTCCTTATTCCATTCACTTTGTTGTATTTTTCACCTTTGGGGTCAATATTGGGGCAAACTGAACCGATGATGCATATGACCAGCTAATTTTTAGACCTAAAGTCTATTTTTATCTTCAACTGCAGAAGTAGTTATATTTGTTGTACTCATTAGAGTTTTGCCCTTTTGAAGTTCCTGCTATGAGCTATCCTTTTGTTCTCTTTATCAGATCTTTTGCCTGTAGGATCTATAAAGTTGTTCGCTGAAATGTCCTTTGTAGTACCTTGTTTGGTTTATATTCGTGGATTCATTGACAGTATTGACATTTTGAAGTCTGTTGTTTTTGCTTCTGCGCATTAATTTTCTATATTTGGTCTATATTTATTATTGTGTGTGGGCATACTTATGGAATTTCTGATTTTCAACTGGCAACTGCCACCTGTTCATAATTTGGCGAAGTCCATTTATTTGGGGATTGAGTTATGATATTTGTTTTCATAGAGTTCTCAAGGTATAGACGAAATGCTATTTCAGATTCTTTGTTCTGATGTTGTTTTCCTTGGCGTTCTTTTGATGTCTGTAATGTGTGTGCATTACCATCAACAAGAAAAATCTTTTCATAATTAGAATTGTCTAGCAATTGGTGTATATTATAAAAAATATAAATCTGATTAACAATTAAACATAGTTTATATTGTAGATTTTGCAACGTATTTTTTGCAGTATTATCTGGGCGAATGAAAGCAACAAGAAAGATGGTACACAAACATGGGAAATCAACTGCTTTAAGTTGTAATGCAGGAAGCTGGTGTTCCTTGTCTGCTATAATCTAGAGTTTGGGCGCATGGATACTATTGACTCATGCCTACAACACCTTAACTCCATCAAATTCTAACAAAGTAGATTCTCAGGTGCAACAGTATCGCCTTTCCATGTACAGAGAACATGAAGATATAGAGGATAGGGGTTTTGAAGTCAAACAAGAGGCAAAAAATTTATCTCCCCAGCAGGAAAACACGGGAAGGAGACATACCCCAGTAGATGATTTTCTTGATGTCACATCTCAAAGAAGATCCCTTTACTTTCCAGAGAAAAATCTTGCAGTGAACCCTTTGAAGACTGAAGATAGCAGAAAGTACCACTTTTATCCTGGCAGAGAATGGTGTGACACAGACAGCAGGTCCATACAGGCACATGGCGGAGGAATAATTTATGTTGAAGAGACTTAGACCTTCTACTGGTATGGAGAGAATAAAGATGGGCGAAGCTACCGTATGCACAGGAAAGGAACTACACGAGTGAGTTAATCGTTTCTTTCACTTCTGCCGCTCTGAATGATGGATTCTATGCTATTATTTGTCTTCCTATGCATTTCATGAAAATGGACATATTTTTATGCTCTTCTGGTAATTTTATTTCTGTAGTTTTAAGTCGACAGAATGCTTGCAGAGATATTTCTGGATCTACATTCATGTAAGAGTTGCTGTATGATTTTGAACATTTAAGTTAGCTTCCCATTGTGAAAATTTACCATATCATATTCATTTTTGTAAGTCCTTGATTGAACACTCTATTTCTGGCAGAATTTAAATGCTGTGGTAGAATCCTCTGCACAAGACCTTAGATGTAGATGCCAGGTTGACATTTTGAAATTTATATACTAGTAACTTTTATGGGTGTTGAATCTCTTTTCAGCAATGGAGAAGCAATTCGAAAACAAACATGAATTATGCTGGAATTGAACCAGACAAAAATAGCTAGGGTTGGAGTTGGTTAGAACGCTAGATGGCTGCAAAGCTTTGGGAGAATAGACTCATGGAACAATCCCAAATGGATGCTTGTGAAATTCAGTCTCTCAAAAGCTATGATGATGCTGGAGAGAATCTGAGGAAATCTCATCAACCAGGCAAAGTTAAAGTTCGCAGAAACAATATTAGTGTTCGTGTTGGAGAGTAAAATTTTGAGTTCAAAAGCCGCAGTGCTCAACTGTTGATTAGCTTCTTGGTTGGTGGTTGTGAGGAGCTAAAAGTTTGGTTTGATCTGGTGATTGGAGACATGGTCAGCTGGATTGCATTTGAGTCTTTGAGGAGCCACTTACTAGAGAACTGTGTTTAAGGGAAAAAACAAATCTATAGCAGAAGCAAAAGAGCATGAATTTTCAGCTAAGCTTCTGGTTGTTATCTTAGCTGGCCTTGCAGATTCAAGGCATAATAGGAGTATTTCTTTACAGAAGCCAAACAAAGATAACTGGGATATATCAAAACATTCTTGGCTGTATTCCTGCAGGCATATTGATGGTACTATATGAGTAAGGAGTGTGTACACTTTAAGTTAGTGATTTGAGATGGGATTTCTTTAGTAGTGAAGTTATTGGGCTTCTTGCCCAGTTTAATACTGTGTAAAGATTTCAACTTGGAATGAGATTCTATATATATATCTAATGCTTATATGTTTTCTTTCTGATTTTTTTGAACTTTATAATACAATTGTAATGATCTTATGGTCAGTTGTAGTTCATCTAGGCTAAATAATTGTATTTGGGTGTTAGCATTTTTAGGTTCTTAGTTATCCCTCCAGTCTTTCCATATATTAGCTTATGCTTCTATATAAGCTGAATTTTTGATATGAACACAAATGTGCTCCCTTTTCAGATTCCTGTAATTTCACTGTCAAAAACAGTGATGTTGGGAAACAAGTACCAAAAAAGAAATAATTTAAGAGAGATGTTCAGCAATCCATGACATTTTTCAGGTATTTACTCAAAAATGCCTATAATTAGGCTTGCTTGAGGATGCTTCTGATTTGTGTAGGAACGTGATATAATTTGTTTATTTGTAATAACGTTATATTGATTGATCAACTTGTATTTTTATTCATTTTATGGCATCCCACATACTTAGCCCAAGCTTTTCGTTGCATAACTTGACATTGATTGTTCGAATTCTTAGGGATATCGTTCAAATTCTTTTGACTCATATAATCGTATTTTTAATATAAATGATTTGCTTGTCTTTTAATGGCAGAGTGTTTGAGAGCCCATCCATTTGCGGAAATCTCAATGGGAGAACCCTTAAATTATATGGGAGGCATCCATGAAAAATTATCTCAATGGGAGAACCCTTAAATCATCTCCTCAGCAGGAAAACACAGGGGAAGGAGACATATCCCAGTAGATGATTTTCTTAATGTCACATCTCAAAGAAGATCCTTTTACTTTCCAGAGAAAAATCTTACAGTGAACCCTTTAAAGACTGAAGATAGCAGAAAGTACTACTTTTGTCCTGGCAGAGAATGGTGTGACACAGACAGCAGGTCCATACAGGCACATGGCGGAGGAATAATTTATGTTGAAGAGACTCAGACCTTCTACTGGTATGGAGAGAATAAAGATGGTCGAAGCTACCGCATGCACAGGAAAGGAACTGCATGAGTGAGTTAATCGTTTCTTTCACTTCTGCCGCTCTGAATGATGGATTCTATGCTATTATTTGTCTTCCTATGCATTTCATGAAAATGGACATATTTTTATGCTCTTCTGGTAATTTTATTTCTGTAGTTTTAAGTCCAGAATGCTTGCAGAGATATTTCTGGATCTACATTCATGTAAGAGTTGTTGTATGATTTTGAACATTTAAGTTAGCTTCCCATTGTGAAAATTTACCATATCATATTCATTTGTATAAGTCCTTGATTGAACACTCTATTTCTGGCAGATTTTAAATGCTGTGGTAGAATCCTCTGCACAAGAGCTTAGATGTAGATGCCAGGTTGACATTTTGAAATTTATATACTAGTAACTTTTATGGGTGTTGAATCTCTTTTCAGCAATGGAGAAGCAATTGGAAAACAAACATGAATTATGCTAGAATTGAGCCAGACAAAAATAGCTGGGGTTGGAGCTGGTTAGAACGCTGGATGGCTGCAAAGCTTTGGGAGAATAGACTCATGGAACAAGCCCAAATGGATGCTTGTGAAATTCAGTCTCTCAAAAGCTATGATGATGCTGGAGAGAATCTGAGGAAATCTCATCAACCAGGCAAAGTTAAAGTTCGCAGAAACAATATTAGTGTTCGTGTTGGAGAGTAAAATTTTGAGTTCAAAAGCCGCAGTGCTCAACTGTTGATTAGCTTCTTGGTTGGTGGTTGTGAGGAGCTAAAAGTTTGGTTTGATCTGGTGATTGGAGACATGGTCAGCTGGATTGCATTTGAGTCTTTGAGGAAGCCACTTACTAGAGAACTGTGTTTAAGGGAAAAAACAAATCTATAGCAGAAGCAAAAGAGCATGAATTTTCAGCTAAGCTTCTGGTTGTTATCTTAGCTGGCCTTGCAGGTTCAAGGCATAATGGGAGTATTTCTTTACAGAAGCCAAACAAAGATAACTGGGATATATCAAAACATTCTTGGTTGTATTCCTGCAGGCATATTGATGGTACTATATGAGTAAGGAGTGTGTACACTTTAAGTTAGTGATTTGAGATGGGATTTCTTTAGTAGTGACATTATTGGGCTTCTTGCCCAGTTTAATACTGTGTAAAGATTTCAACTTGGAATGAGATTCTATATATATATCTAAAGCTTATATGCTTTCTTTCTGCATTTTTTTGAACTTTATAATACAATTGTAATGATCTTATGGTCAGTTGTAGTTCATCCAGGCTAAATAATTGTATTTTGGTGTTAGCATTTTTAGGTTCTTAGTTATCCCTCCAGTCTTTCCATATATTAGCTGATGCTTCTATATAAGCAATGAATTTTTTATCTGAACACAAATGTGCTCCCTTTTCGGATTCCTGTAATTTCACTGTCAAAAAAAGTGATGTTGGGAAACAAGTACCAAAAAAGATATAATTTAAGAGAGATGTTCAGCAATCCATGACATTTTTCAGGTATTTACTCAGAAATGCCTATAATTAGGCTTGCTTGAGGATGCTTCTGATACTTGGCGTGATCACTGACATAAGATTTGATCTTGGGTCCCATGTTGTGTGAGAAATTTAAAATGGACAAATGCATCTTTCCTCAATCACAAGCCCTAAGTAGAATACTATAAAGTTGAATTATCATAGTCTAGAGACAACGTGTTCCCCCAATTGTTTCTATCTAAAAACATTCCTAAAAAGGAAATAACCAGTAATTAGGGGGAAATGCTATCCCCACCAAAAAAAATCCAAAAAAATAAAAATAAAAAAAATAATTAAAAAGGAAGGGGTTCTTTAGTAAATCATTGCCCTGTGCTATTGATCAAAAGAGGAATTTGTGATACTTGTATTTGTATAAGTAATAGATTTGTACAATTAAACCACTCTTCAGCAGATATATGAAACGTAAATGTTGCTTCTTTAGCACAGTTCTTTCTCACATAGGCCATGGAACTGCAGGAAGGTTAGACTCTGTGAGTTGACAGAGCCTTATGTTTTCTGCATCCCCTTTAGCCATTTGTTGTATGATTTAGGGCACTTACTCCCCAGGAATCATTAGTTACAACCTACATTCCGAGAAGTACTAGACCCAGCCAATGTTGTCCTTACAATATATTGGTTTTTCACAGGTGAAGATGTGTGGAAATCCTTGAACTGATGCCATATTAGTTGTGATTTATTAGCCAATGGAAAAAAAAACATATAATTATTTTGTTATTTTAATCGTAATTTTTATTAATATAAAGGTGTATGTGTTTATTGTTTTTTATTATAATTTTTAATTATATTTAAATTAAACAAAAGTAGTTGCTTTGTGGCTTTTAGTGAACGTTAACCACCATCATTATCAAATGTGAGAACTAGTTTATATTTTTCAAAATTCAATAATTAAATTAACGATAAAGAACAATAATATGAAAACTAGTTCATACTTTTCAAAATTGAATAATTAAATTAAACAATAAAAAATAATAATTATGCTTTTGCTTAAATGTAAAAACTAATTCATATTTTTTAAAATTCAATAATTAAATTAATATTGGGTAAAAAAATGCTAATTATACAACCTTGTTCAAAATAATATGCACTTCACCATAGTTATTAATATACATGAGTTAGTTGTGACCGCTTAAATTGATGTAGTTGACATATGAATGAAAGGATGGCACGATCATAATAAGGATTTAGATTTATTAATTAATTTGCGAAGTTTGTAGAATTGTATGACACTTCTATACTTATGTTTTTAATAGATATCGATTTATTAGTTGTTAGGCTAAGTTTGTCAAAAATGCATGTCACCTCTCAACTTATCCATTTATAGATATAATGATATAGATTGTTACATTACTTTTATTTTGATCATTGTCTTATTCGTGAGGTGTTGCTTTTCTTTTGAAATTAACCTTACGAAACGTAAATGTCATGCCAATAATCAGAGGGATCTTAATAAGAAATTTAATATTCCAAGAAGAGGAGGTAGTAGTAGATTCTAATAAAGTAGCAATGCAACAACATAAATGTTTGCAACAAATTTAGAGATATCCACCTTGTTGAATAATGCACACACTACATGGATAATGGATTTCCGCATTTTATGCCTTTACGCCGTTTCCTTTTTGCAACATCTGATGCAAATGCGAGTTTTAATATATTTTATAAAAACTTTCAAGAAAGCAAGACTATCTTGCAAAATTCTCTATATTAATGTACTTTCCAATTTGTCCTCATCTTAATCTACCGGTTCAAGTCACTTCGTTTCTAAATTCTAAAGTACTATGTCTCGGCGAGCCTTATTTGGTAGGTTATCAATCTATAAATGTTTTAGGCAGTATATATTTATTTTTGGATAATGTACTTAGATTTGATGGTGGCATATATTGCCCTCGCTAATTTATGGATGGATAGCAGAGCAAATAAGGCTTGCCTAGGTTTTAGCTTCAGCTTTGTATTAGATTGAGAGTCTTGGATTTCGGATTTTGGAATCTGTGTTAATATTAGGTTAGGTTGGCATTACTCAACCACATACTTTAAATGCAGGTGAAATTACTTGTAAATCCATTTTAAATACTAAAATTTTAAAAATTGGAATAGAATAAAATGTTTTTAAATCTTTCTATTATTTTAAAAATTTATATATAATAATTGAAGGGTGGGAATTTCTAATCGGCCATAATCTCAACCAGATAACAGAGGTTCATTCATTCAGATTGTCACTAAAACCCAAGATTATTCCCAGAATCTCAACCAGATAACAGAGGTTCATTCATTCAGAGCGTCACTAAAACCCAAGATTATTACCAGGGTTACCTCCAATCACTTGGAAAAAAATTTAAACCAAAGTTAATCCCATCCAAAAAATAAATTACCAGCTTCTTACTCAAACAAATATTTAGCGTTACCTCCAATCACTTAAAAAAAATTTAAACCAAAGTTAATCTCATCCAAAAAATAAATTACCAGCTTCTTAAACAAATATTTAGGATTCATCTGATCGTTAACAGTAATCTTAGCCCTCAGGCCTTCATGCTCAAGTTGGTACTCCAAATAAAAATTGAAGGCATGTTCTTACTCCGACTTTAGGCTCTAAACTTTGCAAATTTTCATCATAATATTTGAGGTTACACTTATCATATATTTTGAATATGAAATTATAATTATTAATCGCTTTTTATTTAATGTTATAACTTCTAATAATATTTATTTATTATTAACTGCAATTTTTGGAGAGGCAAAAGGTGATTTGATGACCTCTTTACCGGAAAGAAAAATCCGGAAAATGAACAACAGCCATGGCTAATTGAAGGAAAAAACACACGTCCTTCGCTGCCAACAGGATCACTGATCCCTTAAAGCTTGTAAATCCTAGAAATATGTATCATTTTAAGGCTTAAATGAACTAAGATAACCATGGAAATCACAGTAGCTTGTAAATCCTAGAAATATGCATCATTTTAAGGCTTAAATGAACTAAGATAACCATGGAAATCACAGTTGCAGTGCGTACTGCAGCAAAAGGGTGTTTAACCTTTCGTATCACTACGAGAATTGTGCTATGTAACAACGATCACAAGGAGAGTTCACTGCTTCAAGGGCACAGTGGAAAATTGACAAACTTTACTTTTGGTTAGGGATGATTTAAGTTCACTGGCACCTCGATCAGAAGGAGAGTTCACTGCTTCAAGGGCACAGTGGAAAATTGACAAACTTTACTTTTGGTTAGGGATGATTTAAGTTCACTGGCACCTATGGAACTAAAGCGGAGGTCACTGTGGGATAGGTATTATTTGAATTCAGATGTAGCTTAATGGAGCAAACTTCTTGAGCTCATATAATGGCTGGGCTTCTTGATCAAATGATATCAACTGTCCAATGAACTGAAAGCAAATATGGAAGCTCTTGTCCCCTGGTGAAAATCAAGAAACACTGAACAACATCCTCTCACCGCCTGGAATTTTATTAGTTTAAAATCACACATATTTACCAACTTATGGGAGGAGCAACTGTTAGAATCAGTACATTATTATATCTCTTTATTGTACTTTAAATTAAGTAAAGCAGAGCCACTCTGTGTGTTCTCAAAGAACCAATCAACACTTACATCGTTTGAATGCATTATTCTTCCAAGAAGAAAAGTTCGTGTGTGTTCTCAAAGAACCAATAGGCACTTACATCGTTTGAATGCATTATTCTTCCAAGAAGAAAAGTTCATACACGTCAACACACGAACTGGATCCCCGAAAACCAGAGTAACTTCACAAATTGCAGTGTCCGTTATACTTTTCTGGTATTAAGGTTAAATGCACAATTTCAGAGCCAAAACTTTAAATATGAGTTAGCCGAAATTATCCACAACAAATGGTGTAGGGATCAACCAAAATTTTTACAATTCAGGCTCCAGAGCAAAGAAAACTTTTAATATCCAAAGATTTAAGCTTAAAGTGAAGTGGAATACTTGCCATAAGCAATAATCTGTTGAAGCAACCTAGGAAAAACGAATTCGTGAATCAAAATTTTGGTTGAAAATTGCAAGAATAATTTCAAAGAACAGTTAGCCAAAATTATCCGCAACAACCAGTGTAACGATCAAGCTAAAATTTGGCGAAAGAACCAATAAAATTTTTAATATCTGAAAATTTACGCTGAACGTGGAATGAAGTACTTGCCGGGAGCAATAATCCATGGAGGCAACAGAGTAAAAATGAGTTCGCTAATCAAATTTATCGCTAAAAATTGCACAAACAAATTCAGAAAACGACCGTCGAACTATTGCTGGTAGAAATCTTGACGCAATCTGCAAAATCGGAAAGCCAAATTTGCAAATCTCTTATATATCTTTTCCAATGTTCAAATATCACTTATGTATCTTTTCCAATATTCAAATATCCTGTGCAGTGCAATGTGACGCATTCAAATTTAACAATGAAAACTTCTCAATAATTTTTAATCCTCAACTAAAATTACGTGTCAAAATACCATAATTATTTTGCGGATCCTCCATTCCCCTGCCCTTACCTACTGAAAATGAGGAGCTGGGCGAGTGTCCGACTGAGGTACCCGGTACAGGGAAAAATATGGTTAAAAGGGACGAGTGTGAGTTGTGGGTTCGAATCATGACTCAGATAAGTGCGTGACTGTGGAGGTGGGCCAACTGTTTGAACACTTAGCCTGTCTGTCATGAGCGAAATATTTGACTTATATGCCCTTCAACGCAGGCTATATACAGGGGGCACGCCTGTACTGAATTTCCCATTGGATTCAGGTTGGGACCCGCCATTAGTCGGTCTAGTTGGCATATGCATCGGGAATTGTAAGTTTCTTTGCTGTCTGTGGGACAGGTTGTCGTAAGTGTGATTTCTCTCCAGAAATCATGGCGGGAAGTTGGGCTGAAGTTCAGTGGTAGAGAGTAGTACCAGTTACAACTAATGTTTCTATTTACTTTTCGGTGAAGACCTCCCCGTCTTCCACGAACAAACTCTAAAAATATTGAATGCTTTTAAAATAGGAGAGTGTTAATGTTCTTAAAATAAGGTTCGAGTGGATTTAATGGTTGAATGTATGTGTTTTTTT
>APFE030277567.1:16945-33019 GCA_000404065.3 Pinus taeda
CATGTTGTGTTAAATAATAGGGTGAAAGTTTTCTTTTAATCCTTTAAAAACATTTAATTCTTAAATTTAAGTTAATTTTTTTAATGAAAAATAAATTAATAAATAAAAATTCAAGAGAAAAAAAATGAATAAATTGGAAAGAAACGACCCAGAGGACAAGGGGTCTAAAATTAGTGCTAACCTGCTAACCCTATGCCTTATAAGAGAGTGATGGATAAGTTTTGTGATGTGATGGAAAGTTTTTTTTGTGATTTAGAGTTACTAAATTTTCTATAGGTTAAGAATTTCAATGTTAGAATTTGTGTATAGGATGTAAATTTCTTTTTATTTTATTAGGGATGATTTTGATGTGGAGACTTGTAAGCTTAAGAAAATCTTTTTGGAGGGTTTGATTTTAAGGTTTTCTAGACTTTTTAGTTATATATTTAACCCTATTTTCTTTTCAAATTCTGTCTTAAATATTCTGGTAGTAGAAGTTTTCCATGTGGGTTATGGGAAAGTGTTGGACATAATGTATGTTATGAATCACTCTACTTAGATGGACTTAAAAGAGAAAGTTACTCTACTAAGGTGGGCTTAAAGAGTGAAGATTATGATATTGTTACTAGTTTTTCTATGCTGGTTAAGTCTTTTATAGTAAAAAACTTTATTTCTTGGATTAACTCCTCTATTTATATGATCCTTATTAAACACAAACTAGAATTCATATAATATATCTCAATGAACAAGTAATGATTCTTTATGAAGGTAATCGATGAACAAGTAATGACTTCTTTATAAAGGTAAATAATTTGTTGACCCCCCACACACACACACATATATAATTGGTAAAGATTCAAATCTCATTTCGGTTGTCCTCTTGTATTATAGAGTGGTGAATATTGGGAAAAAATAGTGGTGAGTAATGGAGAACCTTCATTCTTAAAATCTCTTCTTTTAAAGATGTACTCTAAAACAAACCATTTAATTCAACTACTTTAAACCCTCCTATGGCTAGTGCATATATTGTTGAGAAATCTAAAAGGGTACTGAAATTAGAGGTTTATGATTTAAATATTATAGATTTACCTTTATTAAATCATTCTTTTTTGATAATATACAACAACAAAATTATGGCTTTTCTTCAAAATTGTACCAAAGCATTGTGAGGTTTATGTCATTTGTAAGGGTTTGTTTGTTTGTTTGTTTGTTTTTGTTTTTGTTTTTTTGTTTGTTTGTTTTTGTTTGTTTGTTTGTTTGTTTGTTTGTTTTGTTTTGTTTTTGTTTTTTTTTTTCTTTTCTTTCCGGTTTTCAAACCCTATTGATTACTAGAAAGATTTAAAGGAGAGCCTCTAGTTTTGGGGCAAAGCATGTCTTTTTGTTACCCCATTATGTCCCACTTTTGGTTCTTCTATTATGTCTACAACAAAAATGTCAATTTGGGTCAAGCCTCCAAATTCCTCCCTTCATTTTTTGAGGTAATTAAACTTTAAAGATATTGATAATACTTTTGGTAGATATATAAAAATTGATCTAGATTTAATAAGATGAGTTTATTCAAATATGCTAGATTATTTATTGAGAATGACATTAACTAGGTTTCCTTTGGAAAGATGGTCTTACAATGGGAAAAAGTTAGATAGGTTTAGCGCCTTGATTACATTGAGAATATCAATGTTAAGAGTTGACCTTGCCAATAAACTAGGCATCTCCAAGTTTCTTTTTCTTGAGCATGTGCCTATTTAATAAGGATTAAAAGTCAAATCTAAACCAAAAATTTGGCAAGCACGTGAGCAACTTTATTTGGCAATGAAAATGATTACTTTGTAGTTGATCAATAAACCATTGTTTCAAAGAAGAAGAACATTATATTTCTAGAAGTGTTAAATGAGGAACCCTACCCTCTCTCAAAGAATGAAGAATTGGACATGAATATCAGGGTTTTAACCTCTTTGTGGGCGATTGTAGTATATGAAGTCCCTTAAGGGGGAATAAAGAGACTTCACAAATTTGACACCTTTTATTCTAATAAGATAGTGGTTCCTTTTACAAATCCTAACTTTTCAACTTCTAATTCATAGTTAGTGACTATGGGCCCTTCTTCAAGGGGATAGCATAAAGTTAAAAAGAAGAAAGGGAAAAGGGTATGATTGAGGATTATTTTTCAAAGGGCAATAAATGAATCACATTTTATTATGTAATACTACTTTTGTAAGTGTAGTACACACCTAAAAAGTATTGCTTCCATTCATTATTTGTATAGAAATGGTGATTTTTCCTTTGGACAAAAAAAAGAAGAAGGGCTATTGAATTTGAGTCAATGAAAGTAGGGAGTTGTTAAAATTTTCACTTCAAAAATAAAGATTCTAACTACTAAACATTTTTTCCATTTGTTGCTTAATTTTTGTTCGAAATTTGACAAGATTTTTTGGAAGATTATGTAATTTGCAGAATTTGAGTGCCCTAAAAGATTTCAGGTACTAAATCTATTTATGCATTCAAAGACATATTTTAGATAACTAAAATTAATGATCTTGCCAAAAATTGTATCATTGGATTTCAATAAATATGGAAAAAATGTCTAATAGTTAAACTAGTTCTAGTAGTTTTTGTTTCTATATAAGAAACATTTTTGTGATTAACTTTTAAGTGGTGAACTTTGCCCCATACATATATATATATATAAACATTTTTGTGATTAACTTTTAAGTAGTGAACTTTGTCATCCATATATATATAGTCATAGTCTATCTGTTATACATTTTGGAGGGTTTTTCGACATATTTTCTGATCTAATTTGCTCAGAATTCAACAAAGATTTATTGGAATAACAAGTTTGAGTTGTGAACTCTCCACAATTTGACTGCCCTAGGAGTTTTCGAGACTGTTAAATTCATATTTGTAGTAAAAAATCTAGTTTAAACAACAAAGATCAAAATTTGACCAAAAAAATTGTCGAATTTCAACCAAAAACTCCAAAACATATAATAGTTAAACAATACCTATATATCTAGTTTAAACCACAAAGATCAAAATTTGACCAAAAAATTGTCGAATTTCAATCAAAAACTCCAAAACATATAATAATTAAACAATACCTATATATAAAAGAAGAAAAAAATAAAAATAAAAAAAAACTCTTAATATTTTATTCAATTAAATAAAAATTTAATAGGCAAAGGTTAGTTGAACTTGTAATAATCAAATTTGTTAGATATTTGATTATTTTAAATTAAAAACACTTAAATCATTCATAAATATTTTAAAAATATATAATTAATTAAAATAATTAAAAGCCTCTCACCTAACCCAGACCCAGATCACTAGATCACCATTTTAAGTGGTTGATATGATTGGGAAAGGAGTAGTTGTCTCGAAAAAGAAAATGCCTCCACCTCTTTACAACTCATAATCCAATTATCGTTTTATGTATTTATGGAAGTGACATTGTCACCGAAAAAAATGGGTAGTTTTGAAATATATTGGTTTAAGTTTACGTATTATTACTTTTAAACTATTGCGCTTGCATTTCAATGCCTTTATTTATTAATAGCTAGAAGGTACTCCAACAATTTCAAATTGTTTGTGAATGCTAAGTCTTGTTTGAAAGTTGAGGCAATCCTCCCCGACGAGCAATGTGAAGAGCAATGTACGAGGAACAAAATACACCCATCGTGTGTAGGAATAGAGCAACATAGGAATAGAAAACACAAAAGTAACGGTTGTATATATTATAATTGATCTAACGGTTTTTTAATCTATAAATTAATTTGAGATGTAACAATATAAGTGGATTTAATGATTACCTCGATGAGGTGATATATGTGGATACATAATGTACTACCATAATATTCTATAATCATAATGGGTGCATTTACGGAGTTACTCATGTCTAAGGACCATGTAGGACATCCATTAACTAGGGTGGTTTTGATGGCTTTGGGTGACAACCATGCTAGAGTGCAAGATTTTGACATTGATTTCATTCACATGACATATATGCTTGAGTAATGATTTCGTCTCAAGCATTTACTCAATGCAATTGAGAATGGAGGACATAATTCAATGTAATAAGATTTTTGGTATGTCACTTGGAATGTCTAAAACTTATATAGAAATTTTCAGTGATTTGGTTTCACTTAGTGAATTCAATACCTCGGAAGGAAAAAGTTCTGCGAAAGGAAATTTGGTTTCACATCAATTACAAGAACTATGCCTTTCTGCCCTAGTCCGTTGACTTTTAAAGCTTTTTCTTGCGAATTTCCAATGGTCTTCTTTTGCTAAGCTTAGTGACTGGATTCTCAATGGGGCGTGCCTTCCAGAACGATGATTCTCCCACCACCTTCACTTGGATATGCTTAAGTATTTGATCACAGTTTCATTTTGTTTCTTCATCATTTTTCCGTTTTTGGTCAACCATTGTGCTCTCACGGCTTTCACTAGTGGTCTTACTATTCTTATGTAACAATCCTCGCAAAAAAATCATGTAAAAAAAATATAAGACTAAGGTCATGAGACACGTATTCGAAGCTTAGTGTTGAGAAAAACATCCTAGTGGGTGTTCATTTCGGTTATTATGGCTAAAGGAAATTGGAAAAAGCAATGACAAAGGCTTTAAAAAGGAAAGAGGCGTTAATTGGAATTTTATTTATGAAAAAATAGAAAATAGGAGAAAAGGAAGATGTAAGGTCACAGGTTCAATGTGAGGAGGAAAATGAAGGAAAATAATGGAAAATAAAGAAAATAGAGGCGTCATTGATAAAAAAAGGCTTATGAGGATTAGATGGTGGCTTTTGACAGTTCTATGGTGGAGCTCTCTCTCTATTCTCTCTCTCTCACACTCTTGGACACTTCGAGTTTTCTTGGAGCACTTCAGCATTGGATCAAGAAAAGAAAAGGAAGGACAAAGAAGGCAAAGGGAAGCAAAGATCAAGTACGAAAGAGCAGGATCAAGCAGCTACAACGGGCTTACTTGCAGGTACCGATTTGCATTTGTGTTCTTGGTTCTTTTGTTGTCATTGGCATGAGTTTTTCCAGGTGTGACAGTGATTTTCATCCTTGCCTTGCCATTTCTAGATAGCCGTGATGTGATGGTGGTTTCTCTTACTTGATTGAGCTGGATTGTCGGATGGTATCGAAGCTGAGTGAGGTGGTCTCTAAAACATAACACAAGGCCTTTGAATCCTTGGATCAGAGAAGGTGGGATTGTGGTAAAGCCATATTTTGTGTACCTCGGTGGGCCTAGGAATCCTCGATCGGTGAATGACAAGATATATGGTAAATTTTAGACGTGTGTGCCCTCAATCAGGCCTAGGAATCCTCGAGTGATGAATGATGGGATATACAGTAAATCTTGGAGGGCGGAGTCTCGATTAGGCCTAGGAATCCTCGACCGGTGTATGGCGGGATATATGGTAAAGCCTAAAGACTGGGGTCTTGATTAGGCCTAGGAATCCTCGACCGATGAATGGCGGGATATATGGTAAATCTTAGAGACTAGGATACATCCAAATTCCTCAAGGTGTAGGTGGAGAGATCCTGAGGCATGCATGCTTGTTTAGGGCCTAGTGATCTGGTGGTGATAGAGGTAAAGCCTGATTGTATTGATGAGGGTTCGGGCTTAGTGATCCAGTAGGGATTACAGTAAAACCCAAAGAAGCCCTAGTTGGTTTTGTTGTGACTCCCACATTCATGCTTGGAATATGGCACGAGGGTGATTGGCTAAAAAAAATATTTGGTTTAGCCAATCTATGGTTGGGTGGTTTGTGGAAGTCCCAAGCTTGGTTGGCTTATGCATTCATTAATAAGAGCTCCTTCTCCTTGGTACTTCATGTGTAAATGTACTGCCTTATAGTGGATCTTACGGTTGTTACATCCTTGTTATTTTTGTTGGTTATATGTTGGTTATGAGTATGTTTTATGACAAACTTGATGTATGGCTTTCATCATGTTTTGATCAGTAACTGAAAGTGCAATGAATACATGACCTAATAGATGATAATGCAACTATTGTGATATGGCAGCAATGTTTCTTTATGAATCTTAGATAATTATAGACCCTTATGCTCAGATTTGTTGTTATGACTTGGAGATTACATATTTGTGACATGTTTGACAAAATGCCTGTCATGGCTAGTAGGGGTCAGATCAAGTACTTGCTTTAGTGATTGCATTAGTACCTTTGTTCAAATGTAATTTATAATTTATGGAAGTTTCATGAAGTTTTGGGCAGTGGCATAGAATATGGGGTCGTTGGTTCAGAACTCGCTGAAAATTTCCATAGTCGCTGGCATGCCATGCTATGGGAGTAATTGGAAGACCTCAGTTTCATGCATGGTTTGTCATGGGAGCGGCTAGGGGTCCAAATCAATGAAATGTCAAGTTGTCTTAGGGGTTGGTTACCTAGAAGGGTTCGTTGGATCCTAAAGGTTTTTTAGCATGTGTGGAAGGTCATATTGGTTTGGTTTTGTTGGTTCCACTTCCTCAAATATACATGGGGAGTTGAATCACATCATAGTAGCCTCTCATCACATGTTTACCCCAACAAACCAGTTAACTTGGGTAAATGTGGGAGGAGGGTGTTACATCTTATTAGTAGTCTTTCGTTGGTAGTCTTGTTTTTTGGAGCCCTTTGTAGTTTCCTCCCCTTGCTCCTAGCCCATCATGCTCTTGACCATTCAAATTTGTCTTAGTGGTAGCTTTGCTTCATTTGGTTCAGACTCTATTTTATCAGCAATGCCCAGAGGAAGGGCATGCCCAAGGAGACATGGAGGGGGTTGTGGGCCAACAAGCAACTCACGAGCCAGAGCTTAGGCCCAATTGTCTACAGGTAAATATAGAGTACATATTCCTCTAGTGGCACAACAAGTTTTATCCGACATAAAGTAGGAATTGGTCAATGAGACGCATGAAATGTATGATTATGAAGTTTTAGAAAAAGTTGAGAACTAGGTGTTAGATATGGGTACTTCAAGAGTCCATAGAAACAAATATATACATACAATTGATTTATATTGACACATTCATAATTTTTTGGGGAAAATATTGTTTGACTGAAACGACACCAGAGTTGAGCTTCTCCTTTAGATGGAGGATCTCCACTTTCTATACCAGATTATGAATAAGACTTTGTGGAAAATGGAAGAGGAACTGTTGCCAATCATAGCACATCCACCCTTGGGAATTACTACGCATCCGGCTCCACCCGACTAACTACATGTCATCCATGTGGTGTAAAGCCACCAATGACAAGATCAACAATTTGCATGATTTTTTGTTTTATAATTTCAAGTTTTAAAGACTCTGTATTCAACATGTATGATTGTTAAAGCCTCATTTTATAACTATGCTATCCACAAGCATGGAATCAACTAGTTCAATCCATATATTTTGATAAAATCAAATTCACATCCTGATCAACTTTCATAATCTAGCTTCTATTGTGACAAACTAGATTTAATCAAGGCATCTTTGTTATCTATTTTGTAAATACTTGATAATGTAAAACAAATTTACAAACTTAAAAAAAAAGTGAATTTAATATATATATATGTAAATACAAACAATAAAATATATGTGTATGTTGTAGCAGCTACAACCAACCTCCAAAATTTTTCCTTAGCTTCGTTTTGGAGCCTCCTTACCAACCTTTCACAACACCATGTCTTGCTTCATCAAGTACAAAAGCTTAGTGACTTTCTTGCAGAAAGACAACCTATCCATCAGAGCTTGTTGCACTCCCCTCACAGGTTGTTCTCTTAGACTTGGCCCAGCTGTAGGTTGAATTGCTCCCTCCATAAATTGCACAATTTTTGAGGGAAACCAACCTTCCCTCAAGAAATTGCGAAATTCTATCTGGCAGCCTGTTGGGCTCCAGAATTGCGCAAATCTGCCAGTCATGCTTCATCTAGAAAATTGCGCAATTCTTCCTAACAAGGCTGCTCAGCCCAGAATTTGCACAATCCCAGGCAGCAGTCAACTATTCTACCCAAAAATTGCGCAAATCTTCTAGGCAGCTAGCCCAGCTCCCTTCCAGAAATGCACATTTTCTCCGAGTAGTTGAGCATCCTCTTGCATGTGCAGCTGGGTTGACCAGTTCCACCCGGGACCAAGGAAACTTGACCTGCATGCATGGCTTGTTTTTTCTTAGAATAGCAAAAGGCAACATTCAAAAATCATCCCTTGATTCAGGGAGCTATTTTTAGCAGCTGGAGGTTACATGCAAAGATCGTTTTA
The DNA here is from genome assembly GCA_000404065.3 of Pinus taeda. NCBI lineage: Eukaryota > Viridiplantae > Streptophyta > Pinopsida > Pinales > Pinaceae > Pinus > Pinus taeda. Next base: position 25,160 of record APFE030277567.1, read on the forward strand.
GAATCTTTCCTCCAAGTGTCGTTTTTTCCTAGATTTGTGGCATGCATGTCATGAGCTTCAAACTTATGTATTCAATGCATCAGAGCTCATTCTTTCAAATCGATCTTGGAGCTATGACATCCCACAACACATCCAGGACTCTTCGACATATCCGTCTCAGCTATTCATGGGTAAGTGGTCTCAACTTATCTTTTTCGACATTTCTGTCACTTTTTGCGTTTTCGCTTGTGTGAGTGTTGTTTGCCTGATTTCTTTGAATGATTTTTGACATTTACGTGCATACTAGCTTGTACTAGCACCGTTTCAGTTTTCGTTGCTATCTCACTGCTATCACATGCATGAAATTGTTTTACACGAATGGTCGCTGATTCAGTGACTTGCTTCACCCACATGCATGTTGTTTTGTTTTATGAATCTTTCATTCAATATTTCCATGCACCATCAATCAACTCTGCTTACACTTAGTATCACCATGCATTCACTTTCACATTTTCTTTAAGTTTCCCATCGGTGAGTCTGGCCAGCCTTGGCCCAGACTCTACCTCACCAAGACAGCATTGCGCAATCCAGAGAAGGAAGGCTCTGTCTTCCTCTCCATAAATGTGCATTTCTGCCCAGGAGTTGTCCTCCAGTCTTTCTTTATGCAATTCTTAGGGACAATGCCTGCTGGCCCATAAAATTCCGCAATACGGTCACTGAGCCTACAGTTCCAGTAGTCAACAGTCTGCTTGAATTGCGCATTGCGCAAATACAATAGCCAGTCAGCCTCCCCAAACAACCCAGACTACCTTTTGCGCAAGTCTGGCAGCCAGCTTCCCATCCTCCTAGAAGAAATTGCGCAATCCACTATCTTAGAGAAAGCTTGGACAATATTGTAACGAGCCTTGGCTTGTCCACTACACGGAGCTAGTACATCTCTTTGGAGGAGCAGGCGGTTGTGGCTATAACGTTCTGCTGTCAGAACTAGCGGTTGGACATGGATGTATTGTATGACTGGAACTTACACTTCTTAATATAATAAGAGCTGACACATTTCATGCATAGATTGTATTGTATTCTATGCTATCTGGTTTACTCTAAATGATATATGTATATGTTTTCTTATGCATGCATGTATAGCTATCTGTGTATGTATGTATGAATCTTTCTAAAATGTGTTGTTGGTTTAACCATCACTTTGGATTGCTAGCTAACTTGCCTTCCATGTTGTGATGCATCTTTTCTTGTGTGTTCCCTCTTAACTCTATGATATCACATGTTTCCAAGGGGCACACGCTTCTCAACCCCAGTGTGTTAGAACCTCTCATGCACCTTCCTTGTTTCATTGCGTCTATCACACCCTTTCTACCAATAGAGTTATCTTACTTGCCTATGTGCGAAATTGCGGTCAAGTCAATACCGTACGACCCACTTTTGGGACTCCTCAGCAAATGATCTAAGGTCTAATTGAGAATTCTTACTGGGGAGATCCCTTGACATGTTGGCGTGTCCAGCACTGTCAACATTCTGGCGCTAGAAGGAGGGCCAGATGACAAGATCTGTCCTCTCATCCTGTTTTGAACCTTTACACATTTATCATGGATTCTTGCACTCTTCTCCCTCCACGTTGTTTTTCGAATCATGAATATGTCACCATCACAAGGGAGTTTTTTGATCACTTTTCCACTTACATGTATGATGGTGAAGGTGAAGTGGCCTACACTGAGTTCTTACATGACTTTCTTTCCATGCTTCATGAGGAAGATGGATGTTCTGACGAACAAGCCAGTTTGCTGCTTGCGTACACACTTTGCGAATCTCCACATCAGTGGTTGTACAGCCTACCAGCTGATAGCGTGCACTCACTTGAGCACTTCTATGATCTCATTGAAGACACTTTATATCATTTTGATCTAGAACATCTTGACCAAAAAATGTTTCAACAATGGAAGGCTCCACATGAATCGCCTATGGATTTTTGGCAACACTTCCATGATTTGTAGTTTCAAGCTCCAAAGAGCTAGATGAAAATTTTCTCTCTTTGGGACCAATTCGAGTATTGCGTTAAGAAATCTGCTCGTCCCAAGAAGAAGTTTGAAATCAAGCCTCGCTCAGTATTCTTCAGTGATGGAGCTGTGTGATCTTAGACGAAGATGGTCACTGTCACAAGTGATTGTCTATCGTCCCCTCATCAAACATCTCCACCACTGCAGAGTGATGCGAGAGATCATGCTTACACATATGTTTAGCTATCACATCCTCCCAACATCACTTTGCTTAATTTTTGCGCAGATTTGGTTGTGAGTCCATCAAGATGTCATATGCATTTTGTACCACAACCTCCGTCTTCGTACTCATCTAATTCTCTGGATGATATTGTCTTGTGTTCTTCCATTCCAGACTCCACACCTGTGAATGAAGATCAAGCCACTTACGGAGTTGGTATTGCATAACCAACATGCGCTATCATTCATGAAGAGTATGATTGGGAGCTTGAGCATCAACACTCGACGAAGGATTACTCCCTTTCGTCTGAGCCTCATCTGTTCTTTCCTGACATCTTTGGTGAGCCTACCATCCATGATTTCACATGTGTATATTCATCTACGAATGCACCCATTGTTTACCACTCACAGGACACAATGGATGTCAGTCCATCATCTGACAACAGAGAGGATGAGTTATTAATTGAAAATCCACTTGATCTTCCACTCGCCTTTTTGAGAAACACAAAGGATGAATTTGTTCGCTTCTCATCTACCCCTCTATTTGATTCATCAGATCATGAGGATGTCGATGAAATCATTGATTTTTTTTATCATGGATGTCGTGATCCATTTACTCCCATATTCGATCACGACCATGATTCTATCGCAGTTGATTTTTCGAAGCCACCGGTTTATGATGATCTATCTGATGATGAAGTTGAAGCACCCAAGACTGTTGAGGCACTTCAGCCCGAGCTGATGGTTATGTCAAGCCCTCACTCTCCTGAGGTTAGTTTCACTTTCGATTAGGAAATTGTTCAATCACCCAAGGCTCCTCATCACTCATCTGTACGCATTGAAGATCAATCTCACACACAGATCATGCTTCCTCCACTCGAACTGCATGATCCCATCTCCCATGCATTGGAGGAATCTTACATTGCAAGCACACGTGGACAACACAAGTTGTCTTTTTTTCTTTCGTTTGCTTGCATGTCACAGTCAAGAGTGTGCATATTCTTCAAAGATGCACACGGTGTCACACAACATTGTGATAAGTCCATGGACCACATGTCATGTACTTGCACTCACCTATGTCTTGTGGGCACTTTGAAACATGAAGTGTCTTTGTCTTCATTGTTATATCTTTCTTGCTTGCTGGCCCACACAACCGGGTTTCTTGCGAACCAATCCTTCACCAACATGGGTCAACCAATGCGTTGGTGGTTGCATTGGAAATATCACTTCACGTGACCAGGCCCATGCACCGTTATCTTAGGAGTAGGAGTAGTGTTTGTTTTCAGTATCTGCTTACATGCTTGTTTGCTTACTTTCTTTGTTTGTTTGCTTGTCTTCTTGCTTGTTAGCTTACTCCCTTTTCTTTCACTTATGCTTTTGCTTTGCTTTGTTGTTTGTTTATTTGTTGTTTTTCATAGGTTAGTTTCACATGAAACCATGTATGAATCTTGAAACAAGCTACGTAAAGTACAAGAGGTCTTGTGCAACTATCACTACTTGGTTATCTACCATCCTGCCTTTGTATGAAGAACTTGTTACCTCCATTCCATGATACATTGAAGGAAAATACGTATCGTTTGAAGTGAACCTTGGTGAAAACACAACACTTGCGCGCTAACTAGTGTCACCTATTCTAGTTTTTCATTTTTGGGTTAACCCTTGTCAGCTCAGTCAAGTACAGTAAGGTGAGGGGGAAAACCTTAACATGCACGTCAGAGGTATAATAAACTACTTCTTTGCAGGAACAACCTCTTCTGTTCTCAATAAGTCGGGATCCCTATTTCGCCTCTGAAATGAATAAGTGCCATGCAAAGTTATGAAAATAAAAATAAAAATAAAATGAAAAGTCAAAGATTTAAAAATTTCAAAAATGAATCAGGCAAAAGAAGAGAAAGGCTTCCTGCGTAGAGAGGTGATGCAAGTAACTCCGTTAGGGTAATGACTAGGCTTGCTGGTAATGGAGCCATGCTTGTGTTCCTATGTGACTCCATCGGGGTACTGTCTAGGCCTGCTGGCAGCAGAGCAACACCAGAGATGAAACTAAGACTTTGATAACTATATTGCTTGTGCACAAATATACCCCTCAACCCCAATCAAAACAATTGTGTTTCCTTGGCTTGTAATGTGTGTCAATCTACCAAGAGCTTGGCAGATGCTACATCTTACAATCAAGGTAGTGTGGAAGCCAAGACGAGTTGAGAATGAAACAATACTTCTGGAGGTGTTAGACTTGCTTTTCACGAACAAGGTCCATTCAGAGAGTTGAAGTTCTACCAGTGTGTCGCCAAGTGTTGTAGCATCTACAACCACCCTCCAAACTTTTTCCTTGGATTTGTTTCAAAGCCTCCCTGCCAACCTTTCATAACAGCATGTCTTGCTTTGTCAAGTACACAAGCTTAGTGAATTTCTTAGAGAAAGACAACCTATCCATCAGAGCTTGTTGCACTCCCCACATAGGTTGTTCTCCTGGACTTGGCCTAGTTGTAGGCTAAGCTACTCCCTCAAGAAATTGTGCAATTCTGGAGGGCAACCAACCTTCCCTACAGAAATTGTGCAATTTTGTCTGGCAGCCTGTTGGGCTCCAGAACTGCGCAAATATGCCACTTAGGCTTCATCTAGAAAATTGTGCAATTTTTCTTAGCAGGGTTGCTCAACCCAGAAGTTGCGCAATCCTAGGCAATAGTCAACTGCTCTACCCAGAAATTGTGCAAATCCTCTAGGCAGCCAGCCCAACTCCCTTCTATAAATGCGCTTTTTCTCCCAACAGTTGAGCAGCCTCTTGCATGTGCAGTTGGGTTGACTAGTTTCACCTGGGACCAAGGAAACTTGACCTACATGCATGGCTTGCTTTTTCCTAGAATAAAAAAAGGAAACATGAAAAAAGAATCCCTTAATTAAGGGAACTATTTTTAGCAACTAGAAGTTACATGCAAAGATCGTTTTAGAATCATTCCTCCGAGTGTCGCTTTTCCCTAGATTTGTGGCATGCACGTCATGAGCTTCAAACTTATTTTTTCGATGCATCAAAGCTCATTCTTTCACATTGATCTTGGAGCTTTAACATCCCACAACACATCCATGACTCTTTGACACATCTAACTTAGCTATTCATGGGTAAGTGGTCTCAACTTGTCTTTTCTAGCATTTCTGTCGCTTTTTGTGTTTTTGCTTGTGTGAGTTAATGAGCCCCAGAATTGGTAACTTATTGGGCTCATTTTGCCTAATTATTCTTGATCAATCCACCATTTTTCATAGTTTCTGCATGTTTTTTGAGTATGTTTATGTTAATTTCACGAATGAGGATGGTCACTTTACCAAGAAGGCTAATACGTGGTTATTTCAGGTTTTTGGACAAATTTTGGAACAAATCCAAGCAATTATGAGCTAGATGACAGCCAAGCATGAAGGAACAAGGGTGATGATTCATAGGGAGGATGTCTCTAGCATTAAATGTCCCTTCGTCAAAATCTCCACCCTCAACTCGGAGCTCGGCGGGCCACCAAAACGAATCCTAAAGGCAGCCGAGCTACTTGGTGAAGAGTGACTGTTTACTGGCAGATGGAGCAGCCGAGCCCCTTGAATTAAGGAGGGATGTTGAGGCCCTCATAGGCATAAATAGGAAGGCTTTCAGCCTTCGTAGTTTACTTTTTGGACTGTTGTTATTTTGCACTAAGGTGCTGCTATTTTCTCAGCTCATTTTCGTAGCTGCTGTTGTGTAACTTTCTTATGAACATGGCTATTTTTGAGTAATGGAAAGCAACTTTATTTGGCATCAGTTTTGAGTTTCTTTAGGAGCCTGCAGCTCTTGGGGTTGGGCCCAACCCAAGTGCCAAGGCTTCCTTCATGTACTGTTATTTGTTTTTATGTCTTTGCAAATAATTTCTGTTAAGTAGATCAACATCTTGCTGGTTACATAGGTCATGGTTGATGATTAGATAAGCTTTTTATGTTCAGATTTGGTTGATAGATTAGTAACAGGGAATATCTCCAAAAAAAGGCCATCAAGCACCTATGATCTCATCTCTCCCTCAGTGGCATCGTGCGCTGGGACAAAGGTGATATTGCTGCCAACAAAAACATTGTTTTGCTTCACCATGCAATTAGTAGTGTTGGATTCTTAGTTGCCGAACTTGATATCAGTTTTGATTGTAGGCTTAGGGTTATGATTACGTAGTTGCATAGTTATTTCATCTGATTCCATTGCAGTTAAACTTCTGTTCCATTTCTCTGCTGTTGTCTAGGTCAGAATAGACTGACGTAACTAGGTCTTTGATTTTCCAAGTGTTTGGTTGTCCAGTTTGAAAAACCACTTGCAGAGCACTTGTTATCCTTCCTTATCTGCCCATACTCCATCAACTCCCCCTACTCCATCCTCCTCTTAGAATCCTTTCCTTACATTGCCTCATTCGCTTACTTCGCCCTAATTCTTATATTTTCGTGCATCATTGTCCTATCTCTCCTTGAAAAAATCCAACCATCCTCAACTCCATCCACCAAGTCCTGAACCTCACCACACCCCTATCTCACCTCCATACTCATTCCTCCACCTTTTTCCCTCCATCAATTCTCCAAGATCCCATTTCTGAACATCCTGTAGAAAATTACAGACATCCTGTAGAAATTCCAGAACATCCTGTAGAACCCCTGCAGACTTCCTGTAGAAGCTCACGAAAGCGATTTCCTGAGAGCTAAACTCTGTGAAACTCTCAGGAAGGGTGTTAGGGACCCCTTAGGCCCTCTCTGAACCTTCTCAACCTCCTGCAAGCATTTTCTCTCACCGATCCACCTCTGCACAGTAAAAAACAATGAAAGAACATGCATGATAAATTTGACAACTTAACCAAAAATACAAAAAGATGTTTTCTTCAGATAGAAGTAGTTTAGACACATGTATTTTACCTTCCTAGAAGTAATGGCATCTCTTTCAGTAGCTTGCATCCTCTTTTTTTCACATAAGTAGGGCTAGCTGGTAAAATTAGGGTTTGACTAGGGGTTGCATTTCCTATTCAGCGTTTCAGTTTCTTTCTGCAAGTAGATTAGCTCCCTTTGAGTTAGCTTTCGTCCATCAACTAAAAAGCTTCTTATCAGAGCTCATAGAAGTTGGCTTAAGCCCCTAGCGGACTTGTGCCAGCTGACGAAGTGACAACTGCGGCAAGAGCTAGTACTTGTGCATACAACACCATCGCTTCCAAGTTTGTTACGAACTACCGGGTTGATATAAAGTAAAAAGGGAGTCCCAGGAATTGCAGAAATATTGTTGCAATACTGGAGCCCACCATTCTTTTTGGCGCCGTTGCCGGGGAAGCATCAGAGTATTTGTGATTGCTGCTTTTCTTCTATTTTCTACCACAACCTTCTGCTCAGTAGTTTATTTCATTTCCATTCTGCAATTTCATTTCCTCAAAAATAGACTAGACATTTCCTACTTTCCTAGACTAGCATTTCAATTCTGCAAGCGTAGAATAGCATTTCAATTCCGTAATTTCAATTTCGCAAGCGTAGCCTAGCATTTCATTCCTGCAATTTCATTTCAGCAAAATAGATTAGTTCTTTCCTGCTTTCATTTCAATTCCGCATTTTCATTTCAGCAAGATAGTTAGTTGCAGTTCAATCTATTTTCAGTTTTGCAGGTACAAGCAGAAAAAAAAAAAAAAAA
>APFE030277567.1:40255-58517 GCA_000404065.3 Pinus taeda
TTTTGTTTCTTCTATTGCTACCACAACAACTTCAAACCTTGAGGGTAAACATCTCAAGATCTTCTCTACGATTCTTCTTTCTTCAAGAATTTCACCATGAGATCTTATCTGGATTATTAAAACAATAACCTGAGTGAAGAATGAATCTATTGTATCAGATTCCTTCATGCTGAGTGTTTCAAAGTCTCTTCTCAACATCTGCGACTTTGCAGTCTTCACCTTCTCCATGCCTTGATAGGCAGTTTTGAGAATATCCCATGCTTGTTTGGATTTTGTTGTTGCTGCAATCCGTGGAAAGATACTTTCATGTACTGATTGGAAGAGGAAAAAGAGAGCTTTGGCATCCTTCTTTTTGTCACTCTTCAACTGGTCTCTTTCTGCTACTGTCAAAGCAGCCAACGCTGTTGCATCTGCAGGTTCAGCATAGCCAGTTTCAACCAACTCCCATATTCCTTGAGAAGCAAACAATGCTTTCATTGTTATGGACCAATAACTGTGATTTTTCCCATTAAATTGTGGCAGTTGGGAATTTGTCAAACCTGTTCCAGCATCTGCCATCTTAACTTTGTATAGGTAAAGAAGAGATACTGACTGTAAAATTAAAAACAAGCAAAAACTTTCTCTGCTGGAAAAATCTGCTCTTCAAACTTCTTACAACTCCTACAGTGAAAAACAAACTCTGTTTTTGACTCACTGAGTGCCTAGACTAGCTCCGATACCATGTTGGAATTTTCTGCTAAATTCCTTAACAAACAGACAACACAAAAAAGCTCTGTTTCTGCACAGAAAACTGAAAATTTCGTTTTCTGGACTTGGTGTTGCAGCAACAGGATTCAGTGTTGCAGCAACAAGATTTGGTGTTGCAGCAACAGGAAGTTGGTGTTGCAGCAACAGGAATTTGGTGTTGCAGCAACGCGAAATTTGACGTCAAGTCACTCGGTGTAACGGCAACACATTTTTGACGCTAAGTCACTTTAAGAAAATTGATGCTTTGGTGTTACAACAACTAAAAATAGTTGGCATCAAAATCACTTATAAATTTACAGTGAGACAATTGACGCTTGGTGTAACAGCAACTAAAACAAGTGGCGTCAAATCACTAATAGACTTACAGAGTAAAATCAAAGTGTTTTTGACACTTGATGTAACAACTGAAAATCAGCAAAACAGTAAACTTGTATTCATGAACAATAAACAAAACTGATACAGTAAACTTAACTGTTACAAGAGGAACACTCCAGTTCTAGAAATCGATTTTCTCTATCTCAGAAAATCGTAGGTTCAGCACAATTGTGCATTTACAGAAGAGATTCTATTCAGTCTTCCAACCTTCTCTCAGAAACATAACTGTTGTTCTAAAATTTCTTACACTCAGACAAAAAACAAAACTGTTGTTCTTTTTCTCTCTTACATTGCCTGGTGTATAACCAGAACTGCTGTGCGTTTACATTTATAGGAAAAATAAATATCTGAGTTAAACAATAAACTAAACAAAATATCTGCTGATGTTTATCTGCGTATTTATTGCAGAAGAGGCGGTGATGACTTTCTCACTTGAAAAACAAGTCGATTGTAGGGGAATTAATTTCTGAATTTTAATGCTCATTTAAAGTGCAAAAATATCTGAAGACTTTGCTGCTTCGGAATAACTGCTGAAATCAGATCTTTGTTCAGCATTAATCAGGTGCAATTGGAATTAAATTCCAACAAGTAGCAGGTGAGGACATATTCTTTGTCAGTACAAAGGACATTTTTTGCTGGGTGTACATTCAACGAATTTGTATATGTTGTATATTGAAGATATATCGAATATATAATTGATGTTAATCTTTTTATCTTTTTAGTTAAAAAGAGTGGTGTTTGTTTGTTTAGAAAAGTTAGGATATTTGGAATGTAATTTTTAATATATTTTAATATATAATAATTAAATTAATTATAATAATTTTTTTAAATTATAATTTTTATTTTGTTGAAATAAAAATTAGTTTTTTCCATGTGTATAAGATGTGAATAAGTGTAAAATAGAATTATAATTTTCATTCTAATATGTTTTTCTTGTGGAATAGAGGTTTACATTAATTATATATATTTTGTGGAATAGAGGTTTACATTAATTATATATATATGAAAAAAAAATTGTATTTTTATTCAATATTTTTAGAAAAAAATTACATTTTGCATATATATTTGTATTGTATTCACTAGGATATGCTTAGATCTTATTTGTGGCATAAGAGTTAAAAACCAAAAAGTCTTACTCGATGAGAATCGTTGAGTAGTGGTTGTGCTTTACAGGGCTGATAAATCCATTGGAGGTTGTGTTAGTTGATAACTTCTAAGAGATGGAGGCACATAGGGCTAATGGGTTGATCACACTTGATGGTAGTTCCATGGGATTAAGCTTAGAATATAGGTGGAAGTTTCACTAAGCTATTGGAGAATTCACTCTTATTCATTCAGAGGTAAATTAGTTGATAAAATCTCCTTGTCATTAATCATATTTCTCTCTACACATCTTAATTGAGATCCTTTGTGTCCAAATCCCTAGATAAGTTAAGATCCCTTGTGTCCAAGTCCCAAGGCTCCAACCGTCTGCTATATATTGTCTAGATATGTTTGGTAGTAATGCTCTACTCTCTTCTTCATTGAATTCTGTCTATCTACACCTTCACTGCTACATCAATGACAACATGTCTTCATATGAAGGAGTCTTCACAACTCTTCATATTGCCCTAACAGAGTCTGCAAAGTTACCTCATGATGATTTCAAATAGGCATCATGATCTCCAATAATGTTTCCAAGATTTGTTGAAGCTTTCCAACAAGATATCTGCGTTAAGACTCAATGTATGCAAAAAATAAATTCTATGTTTTCAAGCTTTTGTTCTTTACTGTTGCGGTAACTGTTTCGGGAGCGACTACTTCTTATTGTTGCGATATCTTACTTCCAAGAAACAAACTCGCAAACACCTCAATGCTGGAGCAATCCACTGCTCCCTTCAAATGATGATAGATGAAACTTTATTTCCTCTCACAGAACTATTCTTCAGGTTTCGTTATGTACTTGATTAATTCATCCCTGGTCTGAGCCTTTCAAAGGTTAACCCGATCAACAGAGTTGCTCCTCCTTCGGCTTCCTTCTTTCCTGCTGGACCTTCGGCTTCTTTCTTTCTTGCTAGACCTTCAGCTTCCTTCTGTCCTGTTGGACTTTCGGATTTTTTTTTTTGTCCTATTGAACCTTCGGTTTCTTTCTCTCCTGCTGGACCTACAACTTTCTCTGTTTCTTCCAGTTCACCAGTTGTGAACTTTCCTTATTCTCTGTTATAGATGCCTGATACGCCTGGCTTTCGCTTCCTTTTTCACTCGCTTGATCTTCGGCTTCCTCTATGGTCGCTCGACCTTTTGGCTTCTCGACCTTCGACTTCTCGATCTTCGTCTTCCTCTGTCTCTTTGAGTTCACCAATACTCAAAAGACACGTTCATTTGGAAGAGAAGCCGACTTATGATGTCACATATTAAAATTATGTCAGAGAGGCCCTTTCATCCACAGACTTAATTATTCACAGAAATCGCATCACAAGAGAGGTTATACCCATATTAGAGATCCCACGTGCCACGTCATTCCTTTAATCCCTCAATTGCAACTTTCATGAAAATCTAAGGTTTTACGAGTGTTCTTTGTCCTCCGATATCAACATCATCAATATTCACATATCAACATAGTTAAAACCATATAATGGGTGGTCCCACCAGCCACATCATCACCTTAATCGCAATCACAATTTTCGGAGGTTTTCACATAACATAATGATTCCACTACTGCCGACGGAGTGGATGCGATACAATCTTAAGAAGTTTTTAATAAACCCATCGGGTCCACAACCTTATCGCAATCGGCGGTTTTCCATCACTACATGTCTTCAAGACATGTGATATGTGACAGATGCAATATTTCTTTAAGATGTATTATAATGGTGCAGCGGGTCCGCATACTATCACAATCAGGGTTTTGACATGATAAGGCTTTAAAGCTTGTAATGAACTAGATGCGATATTTCAATAGAGTTGTTACCATAAAATGATTGGGCCCGGAGTACATATCGTAATCGATTGATTTCAATGTGGCAAGGCTTTAAAGAGGCTTGTGATGTGGCAGACGCGATGTTCTATTACGGTGTATTGTAATGGTCTCGTGGGTCTGTATATATATATTTCAATCGTAGATTTTCAGTGTGACATTCCTTTGCATTATATAACTTCTGATGCGGCAATTCTGGTATGGCGGATGCGATATAACAATAGAGCGTGTTCTATTAGAGCAGTCGGGTCTACAGTTCATCGCAATCAACAATTTGTGGGACTTCGACTGGAACATGAATTAACAATGGCCTTAACCCCCGTAGTTGACCATGATCTAAGGGTTGACTATGAGATCGATGGCTAGGATTGAGTGCAAGATTTCAGCCACGATCAAGGAAGTCTGTACTTTCCTACCCCCGCTCTTCCAATCGTTGTTGCTCCTGTGACTTCTCTTCACTCTTCCGCTCTTTCCATAGTTGTTTCTCATGTGGCTTATCTTCCTGTGACCTCTGATAACTATATTTATGCTCCTCTTTGTTTCTTCGATATTACTATTAACTCCTTCGTTAACACTGTTATGCACCTCCGCCGATGTGTTCCTCTTTGCTTCTCGTGGCTTCCAATGACCTCTTCCTCTTAGGCTTTGGCTTCATGATGGCTTCCAATAAACGGCTTGTGATGAACTATTCTTTGATTGCTCCTATTTTTGACTTCCAATGGATTCCAATGTCTTTCCAATGGTTTCCCTGATGACTTTGCTCCTATTTCTTCACGGATCTGCTCTACTTCTCCTTGGCTTCATATCATCATTTAGTATCCTGGAATATTTCCATATTGACATCAATGACAATCTAGATCAACAATCTCCCCCTTTGTCATTGATGGTAATATTGTTCTTCTCTCCCCCTTTGACATCAATTGCAAGGGAGTGCTCAAGGACTCCCCTCGTTGAACTTCTCCCCCTATTAAACTGCTTTTGTTCTTTATGAATAGCAGATCTTCATGGGTATTTTACTTCCCCTGCCATAGTGCTCTTCATTTTACTCAAGATAGAAGGGTTTCCACCTCATCATCCAATAGCACATTATCCCCTCTTCATGTCTCGGAACTTCTTCATAATGCTTTCAACAATGCTTAAATATGCTCCACTTCAATGCTTCCAAATAGTTTGCAAATAGCCACACACCAAATGTTCAAGTCCAAGTTTTTATGCTTCAATCCATATTCTGTTGTCTCCACAGTCATAATTAAGAGGCCTTCATAGTCCGAATCAAGAGAAAATGCCACTGAAATTGTCTTTCTTGCTATCTTTCTTCATATCCGAGTTCCTTTGTGTCTCTTTGTTTCTCCTTAAGTCACTGCCATCCAACATTTCAACATCATTGCATTTGGATGAAATGGTGAGAGGTTGTGCCTCACTATTGCTATTTTTCTAAGTGACCAGTATCAACTTGAGTTATATTTGACTCCACAACATTCTCCTTGCTACAATCCTTTTAATGAGCCCTTCTTTCCTTTTTTTTTGTGTGTTCTTGCAAGTTATCTCCACTAGAAGATTTTGATATCCAATCTGTGACTATCTTTTAAATTATTTCTACTGGTTGACAACTGCTCTTGCTTCAAGCTCCATTCCCAGATGTATCTATTTGTTTGAAGGTTGCTTCTATTTGTGTCCATAATTTACCAATTCTTACATCATATCCCTGAGTCGAGACACTCAACTTATGTAATAATAGAAACATAGTTTTTTTCCTTATTATCATTAGATGGCCTTCTTTGCTGCTCCAATTTTTGCTTAGTGATCAAGTGAAAAAAAACATCTTCAACAACATTCCATTAGATAGTTAAGAGATCATGTTCTTTCAAAGGAATGTTCTCGAGAAAATGATCCATCAAAGAATTATTATCAATATATCTCATCAAGGATTACATAAGATCCATTCACAGATGGCTTCTACAAGAATGCTTAATCATCATAAGCTCCCCTAACTGTATGCATGATCTTCCTTTTGGCAGAGTGTAGAAATTTCACCTGTACAACAAATTGATATATGCAATGTCCTAAAGCATAATACTTGTTCTACTTTTACAAAACATTAAGCGGAAGCATAATCGAATTCATGAGCAACATCAAGTAGAAACATGCATCACTAATCAAGAGAAATAATCACACATAACACAATATATATCCAGGGGAAAGCACCAGCATAAAACCCAAACCATGTATTATCAATCAAGTGGAAATCCTCTTCAACATACAAAAAGAATCTGCTCAATAGCTATCTTGCTCTCTCTGTACTCTGATGATCTTCAATCAAAAGATGAAAATCATGGACTACCTAGGCCTCAATATATAGGCCACAAGTCCTCCAATCTCCTATAATAGATCCTTCTCCATGCAAGGAATACTTACTAGAAATATCCAAGCATCCGATAGTACACTGTCCCACATCTGATCTCAATTGGGTCTCTGATAGAACTGACATGCAACAGTTATCCATGAGTGAATCCTCAGTTATCTAAAATATTAGTTGTCACATGCATGCAAGCATTAACAAACTATATTTTATTATTTTAAGAACTTTTTAAAATAATCTAACTGGACTTGACTAGTTAGAATTAAGTCAACTGATTCTCTCATTATATAACTCATACTTATTCCCCCAATCAGTGGAACAATTCATGTGCATGCTCACAAAGACTTCAAATTCGAATTTCCTTAACTAATTAGCTCAGCTAAATTAATTAATTAATATTTCCAACTACTGTTAAGACCAAAATTAATTTTACTTCCTATAGATAGACTAGGGATTGTTATAAATAGGAAGGGACACATAAATGCTATTTTTAGAACTTTCTATTTTTAGCAGTTTCACCTCTCACCCAATGTGGCCAATGACCTCACTGGCCAAACTGCTATTTTCAGACATGCTATTTTTAGCAGTTCCATTTTTAGCACATTCTAAATTTAACATTTCTTGTTGCACATTTTTCAACACTCCCTCTCAACAAGAAAGGATTTCTCTCAAACCCGATCCTGTAACTCTGGAATGTTCTGCATGCAACACATCTACCCAGTCCACTTGCTCCAACAACACTTGGAACAAAAACACTCCCAACTGACCACTATGTTGGGCTAGGAACATACTCTTATGCTGAAGCTCTACTTGCTGCTGACAAGTGCTCCCTCTCTGACATCTGCGCTACCACAACATCTCCATGCATCTCGCACCATTGCACACCTCTCTGTGCCACCAAGCACTATGCAAAACACTTGCGCCTAATGCATTGTTGCAGCCTGCTAGCTATGCACTGTCCTAGGATTCCTTGCACTGTTGCTCTCTTTGTCGCTCCATCCGCATCTGTCTCTACCCAATCAATTAGTTCCTGCTACTCCACATTGGGGCTCCTGTAGCAAGGTCTCGTCCAAGAGGTTGGGTACCTCAAGGATCTTACCCCTCCTCTTTGGGATGATCACTCTATATCGCCCCACCTCTTCTACCTGGAGGTATGGCTACATGTGATCCCTCTACCCACCTGGCTTGAAGTTTCCCCCTACTGGAGGTCTCTGCATGAGTAGATGTCTCTACTCGATCTCCACTTAGCTTCCCCTGTTGTGGCTGCTCCACAACCTCCTGAAGCTACTTCACCGATCGTGGCTCCTCCACAATCATTTGAGACTTCTTCTGGTGCTGCACGTTGAGAGGCAACATATCCTCCTTCTCAACCACCAAGTCTCCGTCAGCTGCCTTGCTGCTCAAGGCTTTGCATGCATCTTGAACCTCAAGCACATACAGGTTCTTGACCCGTGAACCAATCTATTTCACTTATCTAGTGACGATGTGTCTAAGGAAAACCTTTCCCTTACTGAAGACTACATCATAGCCTCTATCTTCCAGCATCGCGATCGACACCAAGATTCTCTTTAGTCCTGGTACATACTTGACATCAGCCAAGGTAAGGCGGGGTCCATGCTCCCTCTGAAAAATAACAGTGCCTTCACCTGAGATATTATACTTTTCATTATTACCCATCGCTATGAGTATCTAGAGGTCTCTCTCCTCCAAAATATTGAACAAACTCTTGTCACCGGTCATGTGGAAAAAAGCTCCACTGTCAAGAAACCAACCACTTCCCACCATGGATGAAACCATGCATGCGAAGAGTGTGAAATCCAACTCAAACTGTGAAGCAAGTGCCTCACCTTCAGATCCTTCCCCGAATCCCTTCTTGGATTTCCTCTATGGACAATTTGTAGCATAATGGCCTACCTCATGACAACGAAAGCATCGCACTTTCGATTTGTCAACCTTCTTCCTATCATTGGAAGAACTGGATTCGAAAAGAGAAACCTTCTCCTTCCCACTCGCTAAGGCACAATTCTCCTCATCATGCATGGATGAAGAACTATCTTTGGTGCTCCGTCTGATCTCCTCCTGCATCAAATCCGACCATAGTCATTCCCAATCTGGTAGTTTCTCCCTTCCATTCATCAGGTCCTGGTAGCTATGCCAGCTCTTAGGAAGGCCAAGGAGTGCTAGACTCACCATATCCTCATCTGATGTCACAACCCCTACACTTGCAAGCTCATCCCTGCATGTGATGAGCTTGGTTAGATACATAGAGATCATCTCATCCCTTTAACACTTCACTTTCGAGTTTGTCCTCAGTGCCAGCTTCCTCTGATCCACTGCTATTCTATATAAATTCTTCCTAATGTGTTTCCACATTGCATGTGAGTCTCCTTCCCATTTGGAGGCTCGAGACAATGTTGATCTCATTACTCCTTTCAACGAGAATTTCTCCTAGCTCTAGCCACACCACTTTTTCCTTTTTTTTCCAATTCCACCTGCTCAATCTTGCACATTAGGCTTAGGATTTTCTTGATCAAGTGAAATCCTTTAAGGCCTTAATCTTTCCAAAACTGCCTCCATGCGATCCTTCCAAGCTATATAGTTTGAGCTGCCATCAAGGGCATACTCAAGCCTCAAACCATAGAATGCCATCGATGAAATAGATGTGATAAGAATTTGAGATCTATATCCCGAATAATAAACTTCGAATTTCTACTGCTAGTATACTGTTCCTGCTTGATCACCTGTGCTCCGATACCATGTAGAAATTTCACATGTAGAACAAACCGATATATGCAATGTCCTCAAGCATAATACTTGTTCTACTTCTACAAAACATTAAGCGGAAGAGCCTTGGTACTTCTATCGTTCTACTTATTTGTCACCCAACCAGCCAAGCAGACAGTCACAGAAATTGGGGGGGACTAAATGAGTCGTAGATATAGAGACATAGTATGGTGCACGATATGGTGGTCAGGGAATCCAGTAGGCATAGCCGGTACCGCTACGGACACTGCTTGATATGGTCAGGAAATGGTGTTCTATGCTTGGGTGGAACTCCTCCCTTCCTCCCTACACCACTCCCTTTTTGATTTAATGTTCTAGACCCTTATGCTACCTTCCTTGCTTCACGAGCAAACAACCAACCATACAGTCATTGACGGGAAGAAATGAGTCGTGGAGATATACACATCGTGGAGTTTACGGTATTGGAAGGGGGGACTATAGAGAGCACCGGTCCCGCTACGGCCACTTATGCTTGATATGCATGATTGATCTCCTTATGCCATTGTTTCATGAGGCACACTTGGAGAGATCTTCCCGAAGATAGATTTCTTTTCCGCATATGTGGCTAACAGAGTTTATAAGTAAAGAGAGAGTATTAGGAAGCTGGCCCTGTCTTCCTCTGTTCTTCCTCTCATATATCTTATCCGCATATTGATTGACCACATATTTCAGGTGGGGCGGTCCCACGGACTAAAGACATCTACAGAGAGGGGCGGTACAATGAACAATTGCCATCTACAGAGAGGGGTGGTACAACGGAACACGGATGGTGGCTTTGGGGCTGGTAGAACCCATGATGCTAGAACGTGATGCGAGAACGTGTGTGTGGCTAGAACCGTTAGGCTTGGCGGAACAAAACCCACGAGGCTGTTCGAACGAAATAAAACGAAGTTGGTTTATGTTTTCACCTTTCTAGCTAGCTTATGAATGGTTTGTGTAGTTTTCTTCTTAGCCTACTTAGTGGTGATGTAAGTGATTGAATGGTCCTTAGTCAGAATGGTCTTGATTCAAAGAAATGATGTGTTGATGGTTTTCCGGTTTCTAGAATGAAAGAATACTAAAATCTGTTGTTGGGGTGGTGGTAGTCCAAAGCATATCTTATTGTTTGGTTCCTGTGTTTGACTGGTGAGGGAAGCCTTGTGTTGGTGGATCGAGTAGTAAAGGACCAGGGCAAAAAGTGTTTGTGTCAATTCTACGATACACCTTATGGGTAACGGGTAATAGGGCGAAGCGATCTAACACCCGAACTCTCTTTCTCTAGAGAAGAAATAGTGGTGACACATAGTTGGTTGATGTCTATAGTAATCCAAATAAGAGAGAGCGGTAAAATGAGAACTTATCTTCGAGGGAACTATGATGATTATTTTCTGGTATGGGCAATGGCGAAGCGATCCTTCTATCTACAGTCTATCTACAATCAATCTAAAGTCTTACTTGCTCCTCCTCCGCTAGAAACGACAGATAGAGAATAGAAAGGAAAGATTCTGAGGATATCAGCTACCAAGGTGATCGATGCGGGCCGCCACGTAGCTATGATAAAGTAGAAAAAAGAAAGTGGGCTGGGTACGTGTGAAAATTGAATCATTTTTTATCCTAATTACACCCTCATTTCTATATTATGTGCAAGGGATAAAAAAGTATGATACACCCTAATGAGATGTCAAAAGGTGATCCGGCCTAGGTCAGGGTCAAATTATGGGAAAAAACAAAGAAATGACACCTAGTAGTATCATGGTCCGTTCCCCTACTTCTAGTCAAATAGCTATTATCTTATAGACTGTTGTTGGTTTGGTGTTATTCGATATGAGAAAAGCATGTGTGAGAGCAGGTGTAAGGGCTTATGAAACTCCTGATAAAGTAAAGTAGAATCTGGCATGATATCCCAGTATTCTTCCCTAGAAATCCTAGATTTGGATTTTGACTTGGTTTACTTAGGATTAAACATAAAGCATAACCATTATTTGAACTCAGATTGGGGTTGGATTATTCATAAATTTGAACATAAATTGGCAAATTTTTCATACAGGTGGCTCACCATTGGAGGTAGAAACATTCTAACTAGATCTGTATTGTAGTCCCTATCGGTCTATTGGATGCATCTGTATATGATTTCGAGGAAATCATAGACAACATTGATGCTATTATGGCCATATTTTTGTGGACTAGAACTAAAAAATCTAGAAAAATTCATTTGGTGTGCTTGCTTCTAATTGTTAAAGTTGTTGAATAGGGGGGTTGGGGGATAATGGATATTCTCTCTTTCAATAGGGCATTAATCTGCACAAGTTTATGGAGAGTTCGATCTAGCAGGGACATTTGGTCACTGACCATTAGAGGTAAGTATTTGGAATATAAGGCATTTGATGTCTGAATCAAAGATGTTGAGAAATTTTCACATACCTCCTCCTACATTTGACGTAGCATGAAGAAGAAAAAAAATTGGCTAGTTGGGGACCTTTGTTGGGAGGTTGGAAACCGCACAAAAGTCAAAGGTGGTTTGGATACTATCTGGGGCTTACAGGGAAATCATTCTTTATATGTATGTCTTCTTCAACATCTTTGCGGTATAGGTACCTTTGTACTCTCATGTTTTCTTTGTTTTTAGGATCTTTCTCATAATTTCCAATCCTAGCTTAGGGTAGAAGACATAGGTCTTATTGGTTTCCTGACCTCAAAGTGGGAAAAATATATTATACATATCAATCCTGTAGAGATCTCAACTTCAGATGAGATGGACTAGATGTACTAGGCTAGTCAAACACATAAGGGACAAATCATTGTCATAGAACTATACAAGAATATTACCAGATATTTGCGTTCTGCTAAGGATCACATTTGACTACAAAAGTCTTGGACTTGGGAGTTTCCACTGAAACTCAAATGTTTTGGTTGGTTGTCTTTACATAATAAAATCCTCACATGGGAGAATCCTTCTTGAATAGGTTTTATCAAACTAAGCATTTTTCCCCTTTGCATGTGGAATTTGGAGGGTGTTCTTCATATTTTCTTTAGGTTCCCATTTGCCATAGAGGTCTAGAACATAGTCCTTTACAACCTAGAGATTGAGGCAATTTGGATTACCTGCACATTGGATACATGCCTCAAACATTGGTTTGAGACACAAAAGGAGTTCTACACTTTACCTTTCTACATCTTCTAGGGCATTTGGCAATGTAGGAATCGTAGTATCTTTGAACATTCAAGTGTGGATGTGAGGACAACAGTGTTGGGGATTGTGACCTACTTCTTAGAAATTGGACCCAGGAAAAGAGAACAGCATTGGAGAAGGGTAAAAAAATTGGATATGTGGCATAATTTTCTAGTTTCCTTTTTGTGGCGCTTGCTATAATAGTCTATGTGATTGTGGAGCTCTCATAGTCACTAAATCTAGTAGTTACTATCACTTCTTGTTGGAGGGAGGGAGGGGCACCAACAACAGGGCATAAATCATAGCATTGTGGGGAATTCTCTTCATTTCAAAATGGCTAAACATCAATGATATATAGATCTACGGGGATTCAAAAGGCAACATCAACTGGGTCAAGGGACTCCCCCAATACCACTATCCTTTGCTAACAAATTGGATGAAGTGCATTCGGATAACGAACATTTCAACATATCTCCTACATTCACATCTATAGGGAGAAAAACCATATCACATATATGCTCTAAAAAGAGGAGTTGATAAAGCTCTAGGTGTCATCTACTATGTTGCTTATAATCATGGCTCTAAGATTAATGCAAGCAATATATATACTCTTTAGTCACTACATATTTTGTTTTAATTTTGAGACATTGCCTACAGGTAGAAATATTTTTATGATGAAGGATTAAGATTCTGATACATTTTTTTCAGTCGAAAAAAAAAAATCATCTTCCATTAAAAAAGGTGATTACAATAGCTTATTAATGATATATCTCCTTCATAAAAAATACATTTTTGTCACTTGTTTATCCATTTACTTAATAAAAGCTTGGTGCAAAATCCTACTTACCTATCATAACCCCATTATCCCCTATGATTCTACTTTGATAATCTATTAGCATACCCCTATTTATGAAGTGTCTTTGTCCCCCATTTATATAGAATTGCTTTGTTACAAGACCACAATAGTTCTTTCATTTATTACTACACCCTGTTGGAAAGTATGAAATTAAATCAAACATGTTTCTGTTGTAATGGCCCTTTTTGATAACCTGTCTGCAACCCCATTATGTTCCTGTTACACATGCCTATATGTAATATGTGGAAGGGTCTGCTCCAGATTCCAGATACGCCTCATCCATGAAGAAAGATTGATAGGATTGAATTGAGTGTATCCATGTACCCATTCAATGACACTTTTTGAGTCCCCGAATATCTTTATGGTCTCAATACCCAAACATTTTACACATAGTAGTACCACTTCCTCCTTCCCACCAAAAGTGATAAAACTTACCAGGTTCTAATACAATATATGCCTTGCATCCACATTTCGTTTGTAAGCACGCCCCATCAAAGAAACCCATTGACAATTCACTCCAAATATCAATATACTTGGGATTACCTTTGTGGACTTTTCTAATAATTGGTCCAATCTCCCCATAGTATGCAACAATCTTAATAATAGTTGTCCTGATGTATGGTTCTTACCGCTCAAAGAGAATTTTGTTTCTTCATATCTAGACCTCGAAGATATATAGAATGGTAACGTGGAGTGTTGTTTATGTCTGTTGAACCAAAAAAATAGAACTCCCTCGATCGATCTTTGTTGCCACCTACCTTTGATGTTGAGTAGTGACATTACTGCATCCCAAATAACACTTGCAAATGGACATTTTATAAATAGATGAAGAGAGTCCTCCATTGTTGTCCAGCATAGGGAATAAATGCCTAGTCCAAGATGTCCTCTATGTATTAATATGTCCCAAGTGAGCACTCTTTTGTGGAGGACAAGCCAATTGGAACATTTTAGCTTCATGGGTATGCCTCAATACCATATTTGTTGGAACCACTGGAACCTTTCATCAAACGTAAATACAAATGCATCCAAATACATCCAGTAGGTTGACAAGTTCCAAAATACAAATTTGATAAAGGTGAGTCTACCCCACGGAAAGCCATTTATTTTTCTATGAAAAAAATTCTTCTCAAATTTTATTAATAACCACTCCCAATCTTTATTTTTGTATTTATTAAAAGCCACTCCCAATTTTTATTTTGTATTTATTAAATTTCAATATATATCCAAGGTAATAGAATCCCTCATCTATTTGAATTTTTGCAATTTCAAACATCTGAAAAATCTCCATAATAAATGTTGCAACGTGTGAATTTGTGATAAGGATTGATTTACCTTTGCTCATGAATAGACATGTAGCTTTACCAAATTTATTTAGAATTTCATAAATATGACTCCATTATTCTTTGTTATTCTCTCCCCCAGCAGCGACTCATCCACGAACATCGTGTGGGTAATATATAGTTTGCAATGGACCTCAACA
Organism: Pinus taeda; assembly: GCA_000404065.3. Classification (NCBI taxonomy): domain Eukaryota; kingdom Viridiplantae; phylum Streptophyta; class Pinopsida; order Pinales; family Pinaceae; genus Pinus; species Pinus taeda. Next base: position 54,961 of record APFE030277567.1, read on the forward strand.
CTAGATTTTGGATGTGAAATTAAGATACTTATGAACACTGGACATTTTATGCAAAACTAAGATAGTTATGTATTTTTCTATAAAGGATTATGATTCTGATAACCTATGTAGTTTGCAGTGGACCTCAACACTAAATTTTGGATGTGAAATTAAGATAGTTATGAACATTAGATTTTGGATGTGAAATTAAAATAGTTATGTATTTTTCATGGAGAAATATGGCATAGATATCACATTACTTAACAGAAAAAGAATTATATAGTCACTAATTTATTTTTAACCATATTAACGATTTTTTCTTCTTAAAAAAACAGAATAGCTATAATCAAAGTACAACCACGTGATCCACACTTCCGTTTACTTTACATTTTCAAATACTTTACTCACAGTCCACACTAATTTTATTAGATCGATAAAACATTACAAAAATACAAAAGCAATGTTCAGGGGCAAGTATTAAATATGATCTTGTATATCTGTAAAGCAGAAAGTTGCATATTAAGCTATAAATAAAAGTTTATGTGCTGATGTTCGGAGTGGAGCTTATACTGGGCCACCTGTCCTGCACAGAGAAGGGAGATAACAACGCTGTGTTTGGTTCTTTGACGTTGCAAAACGATCTCAAGTGCTCTTCACCTGGATCAGTTGACGTAGCAGAGCATTTGATTTTTTCAAGCTGAGCAACGACTTCCTCCATATCCGGTCTATCATCCCTCTCTGACACCAGGCATCTGAACGCCAATTCTGCTACTGCTCTTACCATTGCCTTCATCTCATGATTCACTTCCATCTCCAGCTGCGGATCCACTAGTTCGTGCAAAGCCCCTTCCTGAATCTTCGTTATCGCCAAGTTAGCAAGGTTTATTTCCTTTCTGTTCCGATTTATGTCCATCGCTATTTTGGCAGAGACGATCTCCATCAAAACGACCCCAAAGCTGTAGACATCGGATTTCTCAGTCAGCTGATAGCACTGATAGTACTCTGGGTCAACATACCCTGGTGTACCTTGCGGACTAGTAGTCACATGTGAGGCGTCCACAGGAACAAGCCTGCAAAGCCCAAAATCAGCCAATTTTGTATCCAAATTCTCATCCAAGAGAATGTTAGAGGATTTCACATCTCTGTGGATTATAGGCGGATCAAGGGCGTGAAGGAAAGCCAAGGCCTGGGCAGTTTGAATAGCGATGTTCAAGCGAGTATTCCATGGTAATACATTGGGGGTTTTGCGATCGCCATGAAGATGATCGGCCAGGGTTCCATTTGGCACAAGCTCGTATACAAGCAGCTGCTCTGGACTGTCTGCAGGGGTGCAGCCATAAAGACGAACGACGTGTGGATGATTCAACGTCGAAAATATCTTCACCTCGTTGATGAACTGCTCCAGTCTCCTAGAGTTATCCTGATATAGTCTCTTTACGGCAACAATTCGTCCGTCCCAAAGTTTACCCATATACACCGACCCGAACCCTCCAACCCCAAGTTCGTTCTCCTCGTGAAACCCGTTTGTAGACTGACGAAGTGCTTCGTAAGAGAATATTGGCAAATTGCCCATCTCGCGCCCAGGCAAAGGTCTCGGAAGAGCCCCGCCAGGAGGAGGCTTTTTGTTCTTTAGATGATAAATAAAGGACAGTATCGCTAACAGCGCAGCTCCTGCAATGGAGAAACCTGCGATGGAATGAAGAGATTCATATCAATGTGATCTCCGTCCAACCCCCTAAAAGAAAACGAAACCAGTTCAGGGTATGGTTAAATCGGAAAAACAGAAAGGAAGAAATCATGAATTTACCTATTATAATAGCTGTTCGGCGACCTGTAAAGCAGCCATAACACAACTATCGTAAGTAACGGGAAGGATTTACATATACATATAACGGAGAGACAGTATAGGAAGAAATCATGAATTTACCTATTATAATAGCTGTTCGGCGACCTGTAAGGCGGCCATAACACAACTATCCTAAGTAACAGGAACGATTCAAATATTTGTGTGTTGGGTATTTTTGCAATGGGAAAATACCAAAACCAGAAAAATAAAACACAGAGGCAATGCTCTGTTTCCTTTACACCAGGATCTTTTGCACAGAGGAGCCTTAAAAAAAATTACAGAGCAAAGTATTTCACCACCATAAAGATTTCCATTCATTAAACAAAAACACATACATATTCATCCTCTTTTACTCAGAGGGATTCACCAAAACATTTTCACAAAAGAAATTACTCTGCCTCCTATGAAAATTTACACCACTGTGTGTAAATATTTCATTTACATTCACTGCTGTGTGAAAACAAAATTAACAGAGTTTTACTCATTTTCCTTTTCACCTGTGTGAAACAACTCATGGATTTGAAACAAAACAACCCACTGGTTTTCTTCATTCACTTCTCCTTCTCCTGCACTACTGTGCATTCTTTTTCTTTTTACATCACAAAGACAAATTCACGCTGCTGCGTTTCATACATTTCAAACATTGCATTACAATCCTTGGTTTTCATTGGCTGCTACGGAGCCCTGTTTCTCTTCTCACCGTGTGCAAAAAAAAAATTACAGTCACTTACACTTGCAGAAATGGTCAACAACTAAAAAAAATGGTTTTACATGTTCCGTAAAAACTAAACTTACGCGACCCCTCGTGAATAATAAAAAAACATTAAAATTAAAACAACTACTTATGCCCATGCCTATTTTAAATTCGTGCCCATACATGCCGTATGAAGACATAAAGTCTTTTACCTAAGTTTATGACACATTTATTAAAAACATTAAATAAAACGTGCGGTAATAGTAAAAATAAAGTTCGGGCAGGTTGTTGACAATGATTGTCCGTTGACCTGATCGGACGCAATTCGCTCACCAACCTCAGACAAAACAAACGAACTTTAGCGTCCGGGGAGAGGGTGGTTTTGTGTTCGTACACTGGACGCGTGGCAGCTGGTTGGGGTGTTCGGAGGCCCTCTGACAAAAACCCCTTTTTACCACAAGCGTTGCGAAATGCCTCCACGTGGTTCGTGGTTTTGCTAGGTGGTTTTGAGGTGCATTAAATATTTGCCCGCGCGCGGTTGAAATTACAAATTCAACAGCATTGGACATAGCTACTTTCCATAATGTTTAAATAATAACTAAGCCGATTGGAAAGATATTAAGTAACCGACCGAAACCTAAAATCTTATCATCTTCGTGCCAAATGGTACGTTTAATATGGAAGCATCGAAAACCCTTTGGAATATTTCATTATCGCTGGCTTCAGCTGAGGTCAGGGTACCCTTACTCTTTGCTTAGCGTAGTAGAATTGGTGAATAAATTTGGAATAAAATACCATTGTGAGAATCACAGGATAACGTAAAACCAGTGAATAAATTTGAAATAAAATACCATTCTGAGAATCACAGTATACGTAAAACCAGGAAGACATTCATGGCTGCCATGCACACAATCAAACATGAGAACAAAATAATATCTACGACCAGTAAGAGACTTTAACTTCACTATAGCAAAGGCGTATAGGAACCATTTGTTGTTTTGCATAGGAAACTACATTTTCCACCTCACATAACTCCAA
>APFE030277572.1:0-11796 GCA_000404065.3 Pinus taeda
TCACACACAAATACTTTGGGCATTGCTTTGATTTGTGCAACAAAAGCATACAGAGAGAGAGACACACTCACAGATCTCATCATCAAACTTCAGTCCATGATACCCATTACTTACCGTGCCAATGCCCGCCTGCAGCCGCCTGCCCTGCCTGCCTGCTCACATATATTTGACATAGCAGAAGCAGATACAACAGGACTAGCAGTAGCAGCAGCAGCTTGTTTCTGCAGCAGGAAGGATTGGCCGCCTTGCTTCCTGCATTCTATTCTTCCATTGCCTGCACGTGTCAATCCAGAGGTCTAGCAAATTTCAAAGCGCCTTCCTCTATTTCTATGCCCGCTGGGTGCCTCGCCCTTTTTATTTTATTTACCCCAGGCATCCCTCCTATTCGCTTTTGCAGTGCGATTTTGTGCAGATCAAGACATTTGTGAATGTTGGGATCTGCATATACTCCAAGAATAGTAAATATCCTTCATCGTCACCATAACCCAGAAAAAAGAAAGGGGCAGAAATCCTCCAAATCCTCCAAAACTTCCATGTACAGTCCTAGGTTAGCTAGTTTTTAATACAATCAGGAGTCTGTTTGCAAACCCTTAGGAAAGTAAATTCGGGGTGGGTCTGTGAAGCCCAATAAGCTTTCCAAATGCTGCTGACGTTTTGAGAGAAAGGTAGCATTAATTTGGAATTTTTTATGAATTAAGTATTGGAGACTGGAGTACTTATTTCTTTCTCCTGCGCCTGCTGCCCTTCTGAAATTTTTTTGTTCACTGTGGAGCCCGGCATCGGGAATTTTGTTGTTCCCGGGTAAATGGAAATCAATTCAAATTCCTGGGAATGAAGCTCTGCAAATCGATAGGGAATTTTGTAATGTAATGGGTTTTTTTTGTTTGTGTGGTGGGGATTAATTCTTGGCCCTTAACTGTTAATTAGTGTCTCGTACAAGAAAGGGAAAGAAAGAAAAAGAGTTCATAGAGGTTTGATCAACTGATGGGATGAACCCTCCTGAAAGTACAGAGAACGAAGGTGATCAGATCAGCTGGGTTTGGGACCATTCACAACATCATCATCATCATCATCAGAGTCATCAGAGTCATAATCACAATCCTGGTGGTGGTGCAAGTGGCGTTGTTGCTGCGATGTCGATTGGTTTGGAAACCAGACAGTTTCAAGGTGGTGGTGGCCGAGTGCTGGAATACGACTGGGGATCGAGTCCTGTGCTCTTGTCCGGAGGACAGGGAATCCCTGCCCAGGATACCGAGGAAAGAAAGCCTCAGATAATTTCTGCTGCTGCTGCTGGGTCTGTGATGGATACCATACAGTACAGCGGGAACGGGAACGGAAACGTGAATCTTGCTGTGAATGGAATGCTTTCGTCCGGCTTCGGGCACAACATAATCTCCCCTAATTCCATGGGTAACCTGCTCATGAGCTCTTCCTCGGCGGGTACAAGAAACACCTATGGAGGCCACAATCATCATCAACAACATCATCATCATCATAATAATCATCATGTACTGGACAGCATCCGTTCCAGTGCTCCGTCGCCTCTTCTGTATTCAGGCGGGAACAGTGCTTTGTCGGGGTTCGGGTCTGGTGTGTACGCCGATTCCACCCGCGCTGCCCTGGAAGAACACAGGAACCACATTCTGGGTTTGATGGGCATGGACCAGAAGAACATCTTTCACAATATCGTGAAAAGGGAAGATCTCTGTGGCGCAGGAGATTTCCAGACGAGAATCGGGCTAAACTTAGGACTAGGCGGTAGAACTTATTTTTCCTCAGAGGACAATATCGTGAACCGGCTGTACAAGAGGCCCAGGGCAATTTCACCGGGCTCACAGGTGCCCAGATGTCAAGCAGAGGGTTGCAAGGCGGATTTGAGCACTGCGAAACACTATCACCGTCGCCATAAGGTCTGTGAATTGCACTCCAAGGCAGCCACGGTCGTCAGTGGTGGACTCACTCAGAGGTTTTGCCAGCAATGCAGCAGGTTTTCTCGTCACCCATTTCGGTTTCAGTAACTTTTAGCAACAAAAAAATTCAGATAGGAGGTTTTTAGGAGTAATTATGTTTAAGTATTTCTGGATAACTCACTTGAGACATTTTGATTGCCATGTTCCAGATTAGTCACATGAGGCATTTTGATTGTTGATGTCTAAAGCCAGCCAGTGTGGCTCATCATTTCCGAATGATGAGCTACACTTACTGGCTTTGAAGTCGACAATCAAAATATCTCAGGTGAGTAATCCAGAAATGCTTGAACATAAAAATAAAATTTGTTGCTAGTTTCATGCCAGAAAATCTAATGTTGTTTGATTGATGTATTGTGCTGAATTTTTGCTGCTAGGTTCCACGTCTTGTCTGAGTTTGATGAGGGCAAACGGAGCTGCAGAAAACGCCTTGCAGATCACAATAGACGCAGAAGAAAACCTCAACCCAATGCCGTTGTTACAGTCTCGAATACTGAATCATCTTCTGCGCTCAAGACCACTGAACAAGATCAAGATACCAACAGCGGAAGCAATCAGTCAAGTAGGTTGGGTTTGGTTTTGGGTTTGGGTTTAATTTATTTTACAGTATTTTTTTCTATTAAGGTTCCACATTTATAAAAAATTTCCTATCGAGATTATGGTTTTATCTTCTCGACCAGGTCTGCAGCAGCCTGAAGTACAGATTTCCCGGTCGGAACCACCGGGCTTGTTGACCGGAATTTCACTATCCCAATCTCTACCACTGGTTCTCCAAACCAGCAAAGGACAAGACCAGTATTTGCAGCAAACGGGCCCAAATTTGTCCCTGGGAGGAGAAATTGCTCTGGACTACCCGAGACACAGCTCTGGGGGGGAGAATTACAATGGGCTTGAAATACCCATTCCATGGCTGAGACCTGCAGGTTCCGGATCAGAATTTGGTGGATCTGAGAAGAATAGCTCCAATGGACAACTATCAGAATCTGGTAATGGTGGTGGGAGCTCTTCTACTGTTCAGGTTTTCACATCCATTCAGAATCTGCTCCCTCTTCAATCCTCCACAGAACTTGGAACTTCGGAATGGATGGTTAATGGAAATCTCTCTGGTTCAAGCAGCCGAGGCCAGCATTATGGGTCGGCCGATCTCAATCTCCAGACCAGTCTAGAAGGCCAGCAGATGCTCAGTTTGTTGGAGAAAGACGTGAGATCATCCAATACTGACCGCCACAACACTGAGGATGCAGTAGAGTACTTTTCACAACAGCAAGGCCTGAATTCCAAGAATTCCATTGATGGGCATTCTGAGCACCGCAATCAGCTGAGTTCAAGCTTCCCGGGGATTCAATCTCTTAGAACTTTGAGCCAGTCTCTGTATCAGAACATTTTGTGAATCGAGGAAAAGTCTAGACATTGAAAGCTTTTTCGGAAACTCACTCTTCTTCAAGTCTCTAATTAAGAGACCAAAAGTCTTACATCCACCACAGCGTAATTGGGTTGACTTCACTGCAACAACTTCAATCGGATTTAGCCAAAACAAATGGTCCATGCCCATGCCCCTGTCCATGTCCAGGCAAGCATCTGGACCCTTTGAGCTGCTGCTTTCTGGAAACTAGCTTCCATTAAAACAGTTATCATAACTTGCACCTCATTTTTACTGTAGATTATTATATGATCTCAAGAGCTTTAGAGCTTTTCCTCCACCCTTTTTTGTTCAGCTCCTATCCTGCAATTATTTTGCAAATGTAATCGGGCCGAGTACGCTCTATATCCTTTAGTTTAAACAGAAATGAATTATGTTTATAATTATGAATTGATTCACATTTGGCCTGCAAATAAATGTTTTGTACTGTTAAATTGGCTCAACCTTTGCGGGCAAGCATGGCACTGGTGTTGGAAGTAAGTAGTAGTCTACGTTGAACTTGTTGGAGAGGAATAGGGGTAGGAAACGTGTTCCTTCATTACAGACAGACAGTTCTAACGTGTTCCGTGCCCTCAGGAATATTTTGGGCCCTTTTGTAACGGTCGGCTCGGGTGAACGTTGTCATCCTTTTTCCATGCGATTCCCATTAGGGTTTAGCCCCCCTTTTATAATCCAAAAATCTTTGAGATTCCTTAAAATCACAGAAAAGCCTTAGAAAATTACAAAGCCGTTACTGTAGTGAGAGGATTCAAAGGAATATGTGACTTTGAGAACTGCTATCAAGTTTTTTTGATTTTGAATGCTTGGAATGTGTGGTGCAACGTTGACAACTTCAACAACAAATTATTCAACGACAAATTACTCACAGCAAACTTTAGTCAATATGCACTTTGGTAAATTTACCATTATCGTTATCCATTGGAGTCTTGCATTGCTTCTGTAAGCAATTTTATTTAACTGCAGATTGCATGTTTGATGCATTCAGTTAGGGTTCAGGGTTAAGAAAAGTTAGGGTTTAGCATCAATCAAATTTGAATAATTTCTGGAGACTTCATCTATGAGCCAGAAGTCTAGGAGGATACAAACAATATAAAAACAAATTCTATCACCAATTTCAACCTTAAAAGTTTTGGTGTTTAAAATAAATTTGCAATAATCCCCACCCATATTCTTGTTAAGAGGAACATTGTTACTTAACTATATATTTATGAAATACAACTAAAATGTAATTACATTACATTACAGAATTTCATCCAAGCTGTTATTCTACAATACTCCAGATATATATTGAAGCTGAAACTGTCAGGGTTGGCAAGTAGATAGAAAAGTGTGACTGGGTTTTTAATATAATTAATGAAGTGATTTCTCAAATGACTGCAATGCAGATGAGAAAATAATTTCACGACGTTGTACGCTGAACTTTTATGCGCTTCCAGTACTTGAAAGTACAGTACAGTAGGCGGATTTTTTTACCTTGAGCAGCCACATTCGATGTTTTTGTCCGGGTCAGGACATATTTGTGAGAGGACACACTCCATTCAAAGTGGCTATCGTAGTACCTACCAACAGTACCTAGGTTTTTAGATTTTGGTGTTTTTAACGTTAAAAAAGCAGAGCTTGGATGATTAACAAAACTTGTGTGTATCATGAAGGACACAACGACCTTGTTGGAGGGCTCTGAAATCTGATTGCTCCTTTTTATTCAGAGAAAAACCATTATTTTTCGTATCTTATTGGTTAAATATTACTCAATTGTTTCCTCAGTCATAGATATATTCTTCCTGTGAATGAGAGTGCAAGTGTCAAATAAATTTGGTTTCACTGATTCAACAAATTTATTGAACTTTCGATATTAGGATAGATGACTTCATAAAGGAAGGAAACTCCAAACTTATAAAAAATAAGTGCTATTTTTTTAAATTTCACTTTTTCATATTAAATAAATTAATGTTAATTTTATTTTTAAATTTTTAGACATTTAATAATTACTCTCCAAAAAAATTCAATGTATTAAATTGAATTATTTTAACTCGGAATTTTATATATTAATATATATATATATAATATATATATATAATATATTGAGGAAAATTCAACTGTTTTTCTCAACCCAAAGTAACCGTAAATTGAGATAATTAGTCAAGCTCTCAAAAACAATCGGATGATTTTAATATATAATATAATATAAAATATTCGGAAAAAATTCAACCTTTTTCTCAACCCAAAAGTAACCGATAAATTATTGATATTAGGTCAACTCTCATATAAACAGACTTAAGATCAAAAACTCAAATTGAAAGGTATCATATTAAACCTATATTTGGAATACAAAAACATGTATGGAGAAAATGATAATATTGTTCAATCATCTGTTTTTATTGTCAAAATTGAAAATACATGTCTAAAACATTCCCAAATTCTGCCAAAAATGTTGCTGAAATCTTTCTAAAACATTATTGAAATCTGCTCAAAATGTCTTGGGATATTTAACAAGCATCCTTGATAAAATGGTGAACAATTTTAAGACATTTAGTAAAATTCTTAGAGTCCCCAAAATACCAAATTTGTAGATATTTTTTCTAGGAAAACTAATCTTTTTTATAACATCAGAATTTGGAATCTCAAAAATATAATTTATATAGAATAATTAATTAAAACAAAGTTTTTAATGAATGCCATTATGAGCCCACAGGACTTTGGATTGATGGTGAATGGATGCACTGTGAAGGCACTCCTTGTGATAAGTCACTAGGTCAAATCCCCGTGGATGCTTGCTTACCAAAAAGACAATAAAAAAATGAATGCCATTATGTATTTACTTGAAATAATATTGCTTTTTGAAAAATAACTCATCTAAATATGTAAAAACTAACTTGTTACCATCTATATATTAATTTTTAATTTTTTTATTAAGAGATGATTAATTTACACCAAAGAATAATGTTAATATAAGTAAGTTATTTGTGAAATATATTAATATTTTTAATGTAAAATTTATATTTCTTTTGGAATAATTTATTATATCTATAATTTTTGATATATTAAATATAAATATTATATTGAATAATATTTTCTAAAATGCCATTTTTAGAATAAAAATATATTTATTAAATTTTAAATATAAATATATATTTAAATCAAAATATTTTATACCAAAGACATGAAGGGAAAAGTTTAAGTAAATTAGCGCTTAATTCCATTTTTCTTTCGCGGTTGAATTTATATACACGTATTAGTGAAAACAATAAAAAACAAATGCAAAAGGATAGAAATACACTTTGGCTAATTAATATGATTTTTTTTGTTAATTTTTAAAAATCAATTTATTTAAAGGGAAATAATTGTGAATTTTTTTAACACGTCTGAAAATCTATAATAAGTCAGTTGTCAAATCAACAGTGAGTAGCGATATCTAGCTGTTATCCACTAATGTTGGTTGACTCATCACCCTTATTCAAGGAAAACCACGCTACCTAGAATAACCCACCATCGGTAAGGGGGCACCTTTATTCAATGAAAACCACGCTACTTGGAATAACCCGTCGTTGGTGGTCCATAAGGGGGCAGAGTCTCTCTCAAATGCCTCTAGGTCTTGGGTGGTTCACTTGTTTCCTTATGTCCAAGGAAGACGAACTCTTAGCGAAGTAGAAACACTTTTAAGGCATACTCTAAACCCAAATTGTGAACTTGATTGGTTTGACTCGTATTTATTTGTAAATTTATTATAAATAATAAATTTTAATAAAATATAAAAAAAAATATTTTATTAATATTCTTTTGAAATTGTAAATATTAATTATTTCTGGGTTATGGATTTTTGCATAATTAAAAAAGCTATATATAGTTTTAATTTTCGAAAGAGGACCAAAATCAACGAGATTCTTTGCATTAAGCTCACATGAGATTAGTAAGCCACCTAATAATAATAGACAATAAAAATTTAACTATGACAATCATTACTATATAGAAAACTTTTGGAAAATTCAATAATAACGGAGGAAATGCCTTAGACATTGACATAACATTCCCGAAGTTAACTAACTTTTCACTCTCGGTGTGGATCAATGCCTTAATGCCTTATTGCTCTTGCGACCTCATTTTTTTGGCTTCCTTGTCTTGCCTCAAGCCCACCTTGAGTTTTTTTGTGTAAACCTCAAGATAGAAACTTTGAAAAACTTGAGCTCTATTGGTCTTCTTCCTTGCACTGAGATAGGCTTTGTAAAGAATCATTGCACCAAAGATATGTCTTGCAAAGAATCCTAGCATAATGAGTTGACATGTTCTTCATTTCTTTTCAATGCCATTCTTCTACAAGGGTAGTCTGTGATGGATCATCCAAATCCATATCATCCTTGTATCGAAGATGGGTTTTGTAAATAATCCTAGCATGATGAATTGACATGTCCTTCATATCTTTTCTATTTCATTCTTTTACAAAGGCAGTGAGTGATGGATCATCCAAATCCATATCCTTTAGTGGGGCGTGCACTTCAACATATTCCAATAGGGAGTGAACCATTTTATGTAGTAATGGATTTTGTTGGTACTCTTCTAGAAATGTTTGCATGAGCTCTCGAAGATTCAATAAGGACTTATGCATTTTTCCTTTTGTTAATTCCAAGCTTGATTGATTACTATTCTTCTCCGGACACTCCATAGAGGAGAAAGACTCGAACGTATTTCGAAATCTAGGAATGTAGTCATGATTTGAAGAACCCTAAGAACTCAAATATCTTTTTTTTTGTGAGACTTTTTCCCAAATCATCTTCCTCTTTTTGGGAGGACTGTATATTGGGAAATTCCTTTGAGTCCCTAATAAGATGCCCATATTCATGAAAATGTTTGCATCTAAAGTGGACATGTTTATAATCTAGATGGTGCTTCCAAATACTATTTTGATAATAAATATCTATTGAAACTCAAACAGGTTGCGGGATATTCATATAAAAATAGATTCGGGCATATGATGTATACCTCCCTCTCTTAGTAGTCTCTCACATCTCGAAAATGCTATGAAATAGGTTGCAAGATATTCATATAAAAATAGATTTGGGCATATGATGTATACCTCCCTCTCTTAGTAGTCTCTCAGAGCTTGAAAAAGCTATCAATGGAATTGCCTATGCCTTCAAGGGTTTCCTACTCCCAATATTTCTTTGGAAGAGAAAAGAGTTGAACCCATATCAGGGTAACAAGGAAGTCTTTATTCTCTAAATTATACCGCTCTTTCCAAATCACATGAGGAGACTTTCATTATTAAAAAATATAACTATCATTCAAAAACACTAGATTTGTGTTCCATTTATTTTGGATCCACCCAATGAGAGACTTTTTAGAGGGCCATAATCTAATGAACTTGTAGATCAAAGCATGATCTTCCATATATTTGATATATTCTCTAAGCTTGCAGGATTTAACCTCATATTTTGAACCTTTCACTATTTTGCAAGGCAACACCCTCTATTCTAGCTTGCCACGATGCACTAAACAATGGTTTCTCTAAAGCACTAGAAACCCCGCTTTACTTTGCTGCTTTATGAAAGGCAAAGGTTTCTCTAAAGCACTAAAAACCCCACTTTACTTCGTTGCTTTATGAAAAGGATGTTGAAGACGAGTAGATTGAGAAGAAATTCTAGTAAATCTAAAATCTTTATCAACTCCAAAAAAATACGATTAAAAGAGAATATATAAATAAAAAGTCCCCTTTCCTTGAAAACTAATCAAAACAACATAAAACATAACTAAAAAATAATATTTGATATTAATTAAAAATCAATATACTTAAATTTTTAATTTCAATTTATCACAATATCATATAATATAAAATAATAAATGTAAGAAATTTAAAACCATAATTTTTAAAAATCAACTCTATGTCCATTTTTATTATTATTTAAATTATAAATCAACCAATCTAGTAAAATATAATATATTCTAAATTTAATTATCATAATTACATATATATAACTATAAACTATAATTATATTATATAATGTTTCAAAAATAAAATCAATATAAAAATTTAAATCCTATATATTATAACTTTAAGTTCTAAAGATTAGTTTAAGTTATCTAGAATTAGAGCTTATATATTATAATTTTAAGTTCTAAAGATTAGTTTAAGTTATCTACAGTTAGAGTTGAAGTATTTTGATATTGTTGCTAATTGAAATGTGAGGATATGCCCTTCGGTTCAACTTTCTTCAATTTCCTTCGCCTAAGTTGATGCTTTACCCGATTTACCATCACTAAATGTGGAGATATATCCTTGGGTTTCCAATACTTTCATTCCAAAAAAAATAAATTATAACTTTAATATTCTAATAATATGGAAGATTTTTGTTATATTACAACTAATTGGGAGTTAAAATATAGTAATGGTAGAAACTTATAACAATTTTCCTCTTAATATTATAATTCATTATGGAATAGTTAATATTTTTTTGAATAAAATTAAAAAATTTAAAAATTTTATTTATTTTAATTAAATTAATTATTATGTTTTTTTTAATATTTTTCTTCTCTCATAATATATAGTATTCGGGCATATAACAAATATGAAAGGGTGTCTTGTTAACACATTATATGTGTAAAGGTCACCCTTCGAAATTCACTGCAAAAAAATCTAACTATATAGAATTAAAAAGACCCCAAGTGAAATATTGAACCAGATAGATCCCCGTAAATCAATAGCCACTACTCACCAGAGATTATAGATTTCCAATTATTAAAAAACCCTCACCATAACCTAACAATTAATATAATATAATATATATTATATTAAAAGTTTATTGCTATTTTAATTTATTAACCATGATTAATTTCTTTTGATAAACTTTCAAGTAAACACAAATCATCTCTTTATAATAGATATATCAAGCTTTGACGTGTGTGTATATATATATATATATATAGATATGAATGTCGAATTGAGTTGGATCATATTTGATGCGATAAGAGGTTGATTTCGGGACTATCACTATATCTTTAGGGTTTTTACTACAATTCTCCTTCCCATAAATCAAGTTACTTTTTGGGATTTGAACCTTACATTCTTGGATTTTAAGCTGAATAGTTAAAATAAAAGTTATGTAGATTCATAAATTGGATTTGTAGTGGATGTAAAATTTGAGAAAATTTTTCTTTTAGAGTTCAATGAAATTGCTTATATAAAAATATTATTCATAACTTTATTTTTAAAATTGTACTACATTGTTGTTTTGGAAATTTTTTTAGGGGTAAAATAAATTGCTAACTATGTTGAGAAGTATTTTAGAATTCAATATGGGAATGATGTTGTAGTAGTCTAAATATTTATTTTTAAACATTTACATGTTAGATCAGTTAAAAATAATAAAAAGTTAAAAGAATTATAGAGGGGAAATGTTGTAAACATTTAAATGTGACTCAATTAATAATATAAGTTAAAAGTAATAAAAACAATAAATTTCAATCTCTTATATTCCAATTTTGTTTTTATTAATTAAATTAGAGCAATTTTTTAGATAAAAGAAAATTGCAATATACATATCACATTAGAATATATAACATATAAATAGTAGTTATAAATTAAGATCCATTTTACAATATAAATTAAAATATTGACGTTGTAATTATATTTAAATTTAATTAATAAGCACATAAACAACTTAATACTTACAATCAACTTATCATATAACAATATTCTTAACCATAAATATTCATCCCCACTTTATGATGAATATTATCAAGTTATAAACGAGCTTTGTTATAGTACCATGGGCCAATATCATGGCCTATCAATACCAATGCCAATAAATTATAATTCATTTCACTCGAAATATTTTATAAATATTTAATTTAATTTAATTTTAATTTTATAATATTTCTTTCACAACTCACTGTATGGTTGATGTTGTAGTGGTGTAAATTTTTGTTTGTAAACATTTATGTGTATGCTCAATTAAAAACATAAAAAGTTAAAAGTTATATAGAGCCTCTATAGGGAAGAATTTGTAGTGTCTAAATGAATGTAAACATTTAAATGCTGGCTCTATTGATAATAAAAAGGTTAAAAGTAATCAAAATAATAAAACTCAATTTGTTGTATTGTAATTTTTATTTATTAATAAAATGACTAAAATTTCTTTAGATAAACGAAAATCATAATAAACATATCACATTAAAATATATAACATATAAATAGTAGCTATAAATTAACATCCATTTTATCTTATATATTAAAATAATGATTCTCCAACCTAAGCACATAAAACTTAATAGTTACAATATAACAAGATTATTAACCATTGATATTTACCCCCACTTTACAATTATTAACTTATAAATAGACTTTGTTACAATATTATGCCTTATCAATACCACATACCCAAAAACCATAACTTAATTCAGAATCAAAATATTTTATAA
>APFE030277575.1:0-13886 GCA_000404065.3 Pinus taeda
CATGGTCCTGGGCATTGTGCTTTTTGCCAGGTTGCTGAGGAATCAAACCTCCATTTGTTCTTTCAATGCCACTCGACTCTACAAATCTGGTATGAACTGTCATTTACCATGGATTTCCCTTACATTGTCTTTTCTTCTGTACAGGAAGGCATTTTTTGGTAGAGTACCCAATCAGTTACGCGACGCTCTTCGTTTCTCATGGTCTGCTGGCACATCTGGAAATGGAGGAACGACTCCATTTTTAACAACAACTGACAGCCTGTGTCTACCATTTTGCAAAGCGTCAAGGAACTCATGGAAATCATGGGGATATAGGCACCACCCATTAATGTGATGAATGATGATATGATTTTACTTCACTTATTTTTTATGAACTATTCTGTCTTCTGGGAAGTATTTTTATAATTCTGTATATGTAACTTTCCACCATTTCTCCTATATGCATACACGTACATTATACTCACCTTCTTAATTCATCCATGAAGTGACTATGTTGTTTTATCCATGCTCACAGTTTATTATATAAATCGAATTTTTGTAAATGATCTTTACATCAATATAAAAATATGATTTTTCTACTGAAAAAAAAAAAAAATAAATAAAATAAAAATAAATAAAAATAAAAAATAAAAAAAATAAAAAAATAAAATAAAATAAAATTCTTCCGCATCAAATAAAAACCAATCCTTTTCCATTAATTCATCCAAGGTCTAAACATTTTAATGATATTGTTCCCACCCAGGGGACACAATACTCAATTAATTCATCCAAAGTCTAAACATTGCCTTGTTGCTATATTTTTAATTAAACATATTTGATTCCCGTACTCGTACATTAAATTGTGGTTCTCCTGCATCAACATATAATTTAGTAAATGTTAGGTAACCACTCCATCATCTGCACAAGTATATCAAAATGATTTTTAATTTATTAATATTACTAACTCACGAGTGTGTGTATATTTATGTATGGGATAATAGTTTTCAATTTATTAATATTAACGCAACATATTAATAAATGTGATTGATAGGTGTATATCAATTATATTCATAATTATATTATTAAATGTGATTAATATATAAATTTTAATGGATATGGATTTAATATTAATATTGATATTGATATTAATAAATATAATATTGATATTGATATTGATATTACTAATGAAATGGATTATTAATATTATAAACCCAATGCATATAAACCCCACGAAATAATATTACGCACAAAGGATTAATAGTATAAACTCAATAGATTGTTATTATTATAAAGCCAAGGGATTAATATTGGGAACTCAAGAGATTAATATTATAAACCCTTTGGATTATTTATTTTTTTAAGCTTGGTAGTTCCCTTCTTTTTCATTAATTTTCACAAAAAATGGCACGATACATCCATCATCGGAATGGTTAGGTGGCCTCAACCTCCCTAGAGGGAAACTAGATTTGTTGGCCACCTAACAACATGGTAAGCCATCCAAAAACAATATAGAATCAGTTTATCTATCCAAGCTATCTATGTCTGATTGTCTTTGAACTTCCTAACATCTAGATAACTATAAACGTACTGGAAATATTGTACATACAAAAATTGTTGCATATACTATAAATTAAAAAAGAAGGGAACCATCAGACTATTCATCTTCTGCAGAATCAACTGGGGCTGGATCTTTAGCAATCGATATGGGGAGTTCGGATTGTGATATGCAAGGGATGTGCCTCTCAATGCGACTGAGGCGAGCACTTTGTTATTGTAGATGAAATTTTAACTGCTGAAAATCTTGATTGTAATCCAGGATTGCCGCAGGCTGCGTGACCGATCCTAAGGGGATATGTTCCATTGCTTTCATTAGAAGGCTTTTCATCATCCAATACAAGTTCAATGTCTTCTCGTATTGGGAGGTGTGACCCCGGGATTGGCCCGAGTCTGGAACCAAATCCTGTCATTCTTCCAAATCTGGATCGAGAATACCTACTTTGTAATTAAGCTCATCTTCTTATTGAGCTATAAGTTGGCAAACCGGGGTCGAGCCTGCATGATATGCACTCTTTGCGTCCTTAATTATCTGAGAGGTGGGCTTTCGTCCACGAGGTTTACTAGAAGAGGAACTTGAATTATAAGGTTTTGATTTAACCTATTTCCCACGACCATTGGAGCCACGAGTGGCTCTGATTTTCCAGCTGCTGCAAGAGCCATCCAGTTTACTTCGAAATACCCAACTATCAACTTGCAAACACTTAATTGAAAGACCAACAAGCAACCTCGAGCAAGCCGAAGTCCAAGACCCAGGAGTGTCTAGGGAGTGCCCTCTACCAGAGCACCTGTCAGGATAAACATTATTAAGAGTTACATCTTAAACAAAACCCAGAAGAGAGAAGAACTTATCGTAGGCATAGGTCATACAATATCCATAACTATTGAAGAAAGAGAGATACCTTAACCCAATCACATGTAGAGGGCTTAATGGATTTTGGCCACAACCACAAACTCACATATACAACCTAGATTAGACATGCCACTAGAAGAACCAGGTGAGCCATGAACATATCAAGGGCCTAACTATTAAAACCTCCATACAAATTAACAAAATTCCATAAATAATCGACACAGGGGTAAAGAAAACAAAACATCCATTGTACAAAGCCGATACAACTACACATTTATATCCTAGGACCTGTCCTTCCTTATCTTCCTACACATCTCATATCTTTTGTCCCCTAGAACCCATGGAAATGAGAAAGGATCCATGACACATAAGAGGAACAAAGGGCAGAGTACATACCCGAGACAACCAAGTGAATCCCATGGAAAGTGAACCTAGGTTCTGCAAGGGGTCGACATAGTCTACGGTTGAGGTTGGCCGAGCTCTCCTTCGCAATGATACTGAACGAATTCACCAACAAACAACTTACCATAATGAACACACAAAGGCCGAGAGAATGTCGCATTGAAGTGTTATTGCCACCTTTCCTCCTCAAATTAATTACCTTTCTACGAACTGCCACCATACCATGCGAATGGAGTGTTTGGAGGGTGGCAGAGATCTGTTGTGGGATCTAGACACTATCCATTATACATTGGGATTTTCAATATGTACTGTCTTGCACAACGATTGAGGATAAACCCTTTGGATTATTATTATAAATTCAAGTGATTATTAATATTATAAACCTAATGGATTAATAAACCCAATGAATTTATATTATAAACCCGAATATTTATATTATAGGCCCTATCAATAATATTATACCCTACAAATATAAACCCTTAGATTAATATACCCAACGGATTGATATTATAAACCCAAGGTATCTAACCCAAAGATAAATATTATAAACCCTAAAATAAACAAGGTTGACCATGGTTGGCCATGACTGTTTTTCATATTGACACAATCTTTGTCACAATACGATGTTGGACCCTAGTTGACCATACTTGATTTTCATATTAAGACAATTGGTGTCACAATGCTATGTTGGACCATGGTTGACCATAATTGACCATTGTTGATTTTCATATTGAGACAATCTTTGTCACAATGAGATATTGGACCATGATTAACAATGGTTGACCATCAATGACCATGGTTGTCACATTGTGATGTTGGACCAAGAGATGATCTTTGTCACAATGCGACCATGATTAGTGACCATGATTGACCATGGTTAACCATGGTTGATTTTCACATTGAGACAATATTTGTCACAATGCAATGCTGGACCATGCTTGCCCATGCTTAACCATGGTTGGCATGGTTGATTTTCACATTGAGACAATGGTTTTCACAATCTAATGTTGGACCATTGTTGATCATGGTTAACCATGATTCACCATAATTGAATATTGTTGACCATGGTTGGTTTTCATATTGAGACAATCTTTGTCACCTTGCAATGTTGGACCATGCTCAACCATGCTTGAACCCTTAGATTAATAAACCTAAGGGAATAATAAACTCAAGGGAATAATACTAAAACCCTAAGGGTTCATGAATCAAATGGAATAATATTAAACCCAAGAGATTAATATTATAAACCCAGGGTATATAAACCATAAGATAAATATTATAAACGCTAAAATAAACATGGTTGATTTTCATATTAAGAAAATCCTTCTCACAATGTGATGTTGGACCATGGTTCACCATGCTAGATCATGTTTGATTTTTATATGGAGACAATGTTTGTCAAAATTCAATGTTGGACCATGATTGACCATGGTTGATTTTCATATTGAGAAAATATTTGTTACAATGCGACGTTGGACAATGGGTGACCCTGATTAGCCATGGATGGTCATGATTAATTTTATAAAACATGGCTGACCATGGTAGATTGTGGTTCACCATGATTGACCATGGTTGACCATGATTAATAATATAAACTCGAGGGATTAATACTAAAAGCCAAAGGGATTATAAATCCAAGAGATTGTTATTAAAGACCCAAGGGAACAATAAACCCAAGGTAATAATATTAAACCCTAGGAATATGAACTTGTAGATTAATAAATTGAAGGGATTGATATTATAGACTCAAGGGATTAATACCAGTGTTGCATGGGGATGTGTCCTCTAGGGTCGGGTGCACGCACCCCTCGCACCCCACACATTGGGGATGGGGGGACATCTAGGGAAACGTTTCCCCATGTCCCCCTTTTGGCGAGATGCGGGGAGACACAGGGGGGACGTTTCCCCAGTGTGGGGGACACGACTCCCCAAAAGGGGGATGCCTGGGCATCCCCTCTCAATATGGGCTATGCGTCCCCGATTTAATTTGCTTTTAAACAACGATTATGATAGGGAAAACCTCGTATTTGACCATATTTCCCATTACTTAAAATTTTAACATTAATTTTTTAACATTACCTTGAAATGACTCAGGATGTTTGAGAGTGGTTCCAATCTCATTGGATTTCATATGGAGAAAGTAGAATTTTAGATCTCACTCAAAATCCAACAGACTTAATAGTTTTTCAGGAACTGAGGATTCGATGGATTGCAAAGTTTCCATTGCATTTTGTCATGTCCAAGGGTATGGAATTAGTATTTAATCAAGAGCACCAAGCTCTCTTTGTACTTTAGAGTGACTTTTATACTCATCACTCCACTGTTTTTGAGTTTTTGTTATATCAATTTACTATTCCAGTATTCAGATTTTAGTGTCTATTATAGTCTATTTTGCTTAGTACTAATTAGATTCTATAATGATGAATGATGAATTCTAATTTTAAATCAATTTAGAATCTAGAATGATGAATGATGAATGATGAATTTAATTTTTAAATCAATGTAGACTCTAGAATGGTGAATAACGAATAATGGATATGGATTGGAGTATTTCATTATTGAATCTTCTGATCTATGAATGAATCATATATGTATTAATAAGGATGATGAGTATGGGTCAATATATTTCATTATTTAATTCAATTATGTATGTATCATTGTATTTATGCTTTCATTATTGAATATATATATATATTATAATTATAATATACCTCGACGTCCCCCTGTCCCCCCTAAATTTCCTTAAAATTTGAGGATACTCCCACACGTTCCCCTTGTGCGTCTCCCCACACCCGTGTCTCCCTGTCTCGCAGTCTTGGTGGAACATTTTTTAATACTAAAACCCAAGGGATTATAAACCAAATATAATAATATTATACCAAGGGATTAATATTATAAACCCAAGGTATATAAGCACTAAGATAAATATTATAAACCCTTAAATAAACATGATTGACCATGGTTGTTTTTCATATTGAGACAAGCCTTGGGAAAATGAAATGTTGGACCATGGTTGACCATGATTTATTTTACAAAACATAGTTGACCATGGTTGACTATTGTTAACCATGGTTGACCATGATTGATATTATATTTTAGGGGAATAATAAACCCGAGGGATTTGGTAAAAACCCAAGAAAATAATATTAAACCAAAGGGAATAATATTCAACCCATGGGAATAATATAAACCCAAGGTATATAAATCCTAAGATAAATTTTATAAACCCTTAAATAAATATGGTTGACCATGGTTGAATTTCATATCGTTATGATCTTTGTCTCAATGCGACGTTGGACCATGCTTGACCATGGTTGAACCCTTAGATTAAAATCCCATGGGATTTGATATTATAAACTAAAAGGAACAATAAACCCAATGTATTAATACTAAAACCTCAAGGAATTATGAACCCAAACGAATAATAAACCCAACAGATTAATATTAAAACCCCAAGGAATGATGAACACAAGGGAATAATATTAAACCCAAGGGATTAATATTATAAACCCAAGGGATTAATATTATAAACCCAAGGTATATAAACTCTAAGATAAATATTATAAACGCTAAAATAAACATTGTTGACCATTGTTGATTTTTATATTGAGACAATCATTGTCACAATGTTGCATTGGATCATGATTGATTTTCATACCGAGACAATCTTTGTCACAATGCAATGTTGGACCATGGTTGATTTTCATTTTGATACAATATTTGTGACCATGATTGACAAAGGTTGATTGTGGTTGACCAATGGTTAACAACGATTGACCATGATTGACCAATGGTCAACATCATTAAAAAAATGCTCGTTATTCAAACAACTAAGAAATATTAATATAATGTAGATGAAATCTTCTGGAATGTTATGTGTTATCACTCGTACGTCTCACGTTTCGGGTGAACACTTCACCCATCTACAGGGACATTAAGCTTTTCTTATGATGAGAAGAGTGTTGGACTGAATTAAATAGGAGGAATTAGAATATAGTGGTTAAGAAGGACAAGGATGAAGAGACCATTGGTTATAAATAATAGTAGTTGAAACCATAAAAATGATGAGTTCAAGACAATTGGTAAATAAAATAATTCAATGATTGGTAAAGAGTCAAAATTTAATTAAATTAAATAAACAAGTTAGAATTTAAGTAGTTAAGATTGGTTAAATAATGATATAATAATATTAATTAACCACAAATTAATAATAAAAAGAGTAAAATTTAATTTAAATAAAAAAACAAATTTTATTTTAAGTAGTAAGATTGGTAAATAATGATATATTTAATAATTTAATTAACCACAATTAATAAATAAAATAGTTTAATGAATAAATTATTATTATTATTATTTATTATTATTATGGTTGAAATTGAATTAAGAGAAATAATTAATAAGTAAATTGATATTAGAATTAGAAATGGTTTAAGTTAAACTAAATTAATGGAATATATATAAACTAACTCAATAGAATAAAAGAGGGAGTGAGGAAATAAAAAAGGGATAAATAGATTATGATAAAACAAATAAATAATGAAGACTAGGCTTAAATAAAATAAAAGGGGATGAATGGGAACTAAATCATCCCGGAGAAATTTGAGAAAAATATTTACTAATTTATGGTTAGAATATATAACCTAGAAAAATTATAAATAAATAAAATAAATTTAATTATTAATTAAAAAAAAAAAATTTATGATGGAAAATTTTAGATTGATATTAAAGAGATAAAGAGATAACTAAAATTAGAAAGGACTAAAAGAGGAGTCAAAATTAGATTGAAGAACTTTAAAAGAAATGGAATATGAAAAGGAGGGGTGATAAAAAGGAGAAAAGGAATGGGGGAAGGGTGGGGGGAAGAGGGGAAGGAAGGAAGGAGGGCTTAAGATTTATTGCTATAAAGATAAGATTTAGAGGCCAAGAAATGGATGGTGAGTTTCCCAGAAAAGATCAACTGATACACATCTTCTTGATTAAAGTTGTGAGGATGTTTTTCAAATTCAAGGGCTTCCCTAATGACATGATTGGATTGGAAGGGGAGAGAGTTTTAATAAAACATTAATCCTAGCCTCCACCCTCTTCCACTCCAACAGTGTCATTAGGGAAGCCCTTGAAATTAAAAAACATCCTCACAATTTTAATCAAGAACATGGGTACCATTTAAGCCATTCTTGGAAACCCACCATCTATTTCTTTGCCTCTAAATTCAGTCTTTCTAACAATAAATCTTGAGCCCTCATTCCCTCCCCTCTCCCCCCCCTCCCCTCTTCCTTTTCTCATTTTTCTCACCCCTCTTCATATCCCATTTCTTTTAAAGTTATCAATCTAAATTTTGACTTCTCTTTTTTAGTCCTTTCTAATTTAGTTCATTTCTTTATCCCCTTTTACGAATGTCATTAATTCTCTTTTATTTAATTTGACCTAACTCTACTTATTTATTTATTAATCTATATATTATATATTATTATATATATATAATATATATATATAATTCCCCAAGGCTTAGCTCAATTGGTTGTCCCTATTGTTAAGTGCATCCTCGATCGGGAGGTCACAGGGTCAATTTCTTCGACCCCTTGGAGGTTAGCTTTAAAGATTCCTTTCGGGATTATCTACTAGCCACCCAGTATTCCGTGAACCCAACATTATATATTAGTATATATATATAATATATATATACTATTATATATATTCTTTTCCAGTTAATTTAGTTTAAATTAATCTAATTTTAATATCAAATTTACTAGTTAATTATTTCTTTATTGATTTATTATTCTTACATTTCATTCAAGCTTGATTCTAAAATAATTTTAATAATTTATTCATTAATACTATTATTATTTTATTATTAGTTGTGGTTAATTAATATTTATTCTATCATCATTAACTAATTTTAACTACTTAAATTAAAATTTATTTATTTTATTAAATTTTAACTCTTTACCAATCATTGAATTATTTTATTTACCAACTGTCTTGAACTCATTATTTTTATGGTTTCAACTCTTATTATTTATAATCAATGATCTTTTTATCTTTGTCCTCCCTCTTCCCATTTAATTCAATCTAGCACTATTATTATTATAAAAAAAACTTAATGTCCCTAAAGATGGGTGAAGTGCCTGAAAAATTGGACATACCAGTGATAACACACAACATTCTAAAAGATTTCATCTACATCAAGTTTATGGCTAGGAAAATATACATTCTAATATAATATATTAAAATACTCAAATAATGTATGCTTCTATTGTTGAAATTTATATTCTTATTATAAAATTTATAGTCCTATTGTTGAAATCAACAATAAATTTAATTATATCATATTAAGTTTTGTATATTAAATATTTGATTTATCTTTTTTATGAAATTTAATTTTTATGTTTAAAGTTGCTTTAATTATTTAATTTTGATTTAATTAATTTTTTAAATATCTATATAATTTAATGCTAATTTTTTATTTTTATTTTAACAATAATAAAAATAAAAATAAAATTATAATTTAAAATAATTATTGTAACTTAAATTATTAAGTTAAATAATTAATGTAACGTTCTTTTTTAACCATGACCATATTTGATCTTCATTATTGTTTAATGGCTATAAAAAACTTCCGTCATATACATTTATATATTCCTATACTCTAAATCTAATATATATTAATAGATTTAATTATATTTATTATTCACATGGGGATTATGATACTGAGGTTCATCTCCCCATGATATTTTTTGTTTAACTTATAAAAATATTAATTTTTTATAAATTATAAAAATTTTTATATAATGTGCCTTTCCATTAATAACACAAATAAATGTCTCGAATTTTTCATTTATAGCAATTAAATATCATTCTCAATATTAATTTAATTATTAAAAACATGGTATAAAACAAAACTTACTTCGAAAGTGGTTATCCTAAAACCAAGTTTACTTTGAAATGTGGGTTTACTATTTTGGAAAGTTTCACATGATAAACAATAGATTGGTTTGAATATTGATTTATAAACTTTAGAATATAAATCGGTAAAGGAAATACGTATGTAATTCATACATAATTATCGAAGGTACAACCGTAAAAGAGGAAGCCAATTAAACATAAATCATGGAACTTTATGTATGCAACAATTAGCTTCATTTGATTACCAATCAAAATTTTGTAGGCCATTTGATGCAGGAGCATCCAGCTCTGAGGAGGCAGAGTAAGGCGCAGTCTCAAGCAGAATTTGGACACCTTGTCGGTTACTTTTATTTACTGTTTCTATTTACTTTTATTCAGCCATGCATTTATTTTGTTTTACTTAGGAGTTAGAAACGAAAACATTGATTTGCTGGATTAGTTTGATTTTGTTTACAAGGAGCATTGTGTTGGTCTAGAACAGTTATTAGCAAATAGTTGTCAATCTGTTGGGTTGGTTCCAACCGAACAGGAACAGTTGGACACTCTGAATTAAAAGGACAAGGAAAGGATTGTAGAGGGCTCTCTCTCAGTTTTTGGAAAAACAGAATAGAAACACACAGTCATTTTCTAGAAATAACGATTCATTAAATTGCTTGTTATTTTCATCACTGTTACAAATATCTTACTACAGTATATTATTTCTGTGTACTGTAAGTTCCGGCATATTATTTTTGTGTACTGTAAATTCCATCACAGCAGAAGTCAGGACGATTGTAAGTGGAGCGGGCGCAAGCAAACAGCACCCTCCCACCAACGCACAGGCTCGACTGTACACACAAGTGTACACCCAGAGGAAGGCGCGGCAGAAGAAACTCAGGCAACAAAAAAATTACAACAGAACCAGAAAGGTAACTAAACCAGAACATGTGAACAGAAAACAGGTACTTCAACAGCGATTACCCTACTTTTCTGATAGTACATTATAACCGAGAATAAAGGCATTTCTTCCTTTTCGCATGATAACGTAAAGAATAGTTACAGGCAAACAGAACGACGTAATAAGAATCAGAGTTTCATTTCTTTTCCATTTAATATATGTAAAGACAAATAGAAATCGCATAACCACAAATTTTATGTAGCCATAAGGCCTGAACAATAAACTGGAACCAGATTACAGTTGAACACATGTATCATAAAATGCATGCAATGTGAGTTCGGTATCCACCGAGTACTCTACAGGAAGAAAATTGCAAATGTATCATTGATTAATTGATAAAGGCCGAAATCTTTACATACATAACAGTTCAGGAGGAGTAGACCAGGGTTTAGTCAAAACCCTCGGTTCAAAACTGTGAACCAAAATAGTCGAGTAGAGCAGGGGTTCGAAATCCACGACTATCACCCAAACAGAAGCAAAGACCGGATTGCATCCACAGAGCCGAAGTCCAGAAAAACCCACGAGGGTTTGGAACCACAGACACCATTCAAATAAATTACACAGAGAGAAAGTCGAAGCTATGATTACAACGACATTTCAAAAGATTGCAGACCGAGACCATTCCCTACTGCCATAGAGAAAATCTAAAGAAACGACACAGACTATAGCTACAACACCACAGGGGTATGTCAAGTCAATACCCGTGAGAAGCGAGGGAACAACGCGAGCAACAACACCACGAAACTGACAACCGGACCAGCGTTCACCTGCAAGAACCCAAGACGGAGAGTTAAACTCTGCACAGAAAATATTTGTGTTAAAACAGTAACGAAAACAGGTGAATGAAAAGTGTTAGGGCTTACCAGGCAGCCAAGCGACGAGGAGAAGACCCAACACACCAAGCATCATAACCTGAGGACAGTGGCCGAGATGGTCAGGGCCAAATATAACGAGGCGAAGTGAAAATAGCATGGAACGAGTATAAATACCTGGTTATCGAAGTTGAACCAAAGCTGGGAGGACGACGGACCTGTTAGGTCCCAAAGCAAATCGAACCATAAGTAAATAACCAGTGCCGAGGCGGAAAATAAATAAGAAACCCACACTCACAGTAGCAAAATCGACGCAAACAGTGATTGAACCCTTACAGGCAAGGAGTTTACCAGTAATACCTTTTCGAGGCGGAGTTAGCCACAGAGCTGACATTAGCATAGACGCAGAAGGAACAGGGTTTCTTTTACACAGAGTAGCTGAAGAACTCGGCAGAGTGACCCGTGGACCGGGAGGAGAAAATGATTAACATTTGGGTTGTCAACGCCCTTTTGTTTTGTGCTGACCGGTTAGTTTAGGTGAGAGCCGGTTAAACAAGTTTTCCAAACCCTAAAACCGGAGTCCAAGGCACGTACCGTGATATTAACTACTGCATTTAAGATCTCAACTAATACGCTTGTCCATCAGGATTCATACGTGGCGGGAGGCCATCATAAGTGGTATCAGAGCACAGAGTTTTTTTTTTTTAATTAAAAATCAATGGAACAAGCAGAAGGCGAAGGTGAGGCAAGAGGAAGAGCAAGAGGAAGAGGAAGAGGTAGAGGACGAATGGTTCATAGACCAGTGGATGATGGATTAAGAGAAGAGATAAGAGTTTTGAGAGAGAGATTAGCAGTGATAGAGGCTGGAGGAAGAAGAAATCCAGCGGATAACAGTGATGAAGAGGCAGTTGAGCCAGAGCAGGATGAGTTTGAGGGGATAACACCAGAACTGAGGTTGTTGAAATCAGTTTTGCTATCCAGCCATAAACCAAAGCATGAGTTGCCTACCTATGATGGGAGTTTATCGGCAGAAGTGTTGTTAGACTGGCTAAGTGAAGTGAATAAATTCTTTGAGTTTGAAGAAACCAGCGAAGACAAACAGGTGAGATTTGCCGCCACCAAGTTGAAAGGACATGCGTCCTTATGGTGGGACAGCGTTCAGGCCGAAAGAAGGAGGTTAGGCAAACAACCCATCAAGAAATGGGCTAGGATGGAAGCAAAGCTGAAGGAGAAGTTCTTACCGAAGGACTATCATATAATGTTGTACAGGCAGGTACAGAACCTGAAACAGAGGGGAATGACTGTGAGAGAATTTACAAAAGAATTCTACAAGTTGAATCTGCGAGCAGGATATGTGGAAGATACCTCAGAGAAGACTGCCAGATATGTAAATGGCTTGAGAGGGGAGATTTTAGACGAGATTGGTATCCTTTCACCGCAGACATTAGAAGAAGCCTATCAGTTTGCATTGAAGGCTGAAGAGAAGATAAACAGGAAACAGAACTCCCGGAGAGGAGGTGGTTCAGGCAGAGGCAAAGGCAAAGTGTATGGCAGAGGGCGAGGTACAGTTTCGAATGAGGAAGGCAGCAGCTCTAAGTCTACTGGTACGGCAGAGAGGGACAGCAGTAACAGGGAAGGACGACCAGCTCAGAGAGGACGAGGCTTTGGTCGGGGCAGAGGAACTGTCCAGTGTTACCGTTGTCATAAGTTGGGACATAAGTCTTATGACTGTCCAGAGGGCGAACCAGCAGGCGGAAGAGGAACCTATGTTGCGCAGCTAGAGGATGCGGAAGAGACACCTCAGGAAGCGGAGAACACACCTGAGATAGGTGAAGTCTTGGTGATGAACAAGGTACTGTTAAAGCCAGCCAAGGAAGCTGCAGAGCCAGATCAGCGGAAAGCATTGTTTCGCACTGTCTGCAAATCCCAAGGCAAATGCTGCAAGGTGATTGTTGACAGCGGAAGTACCGATAACCTGGTAGCTGTAGAGATGGTGGAGAAATTGGGATTAAAGAAAATGAAACATCCCACTCCCTACAAGGTATCCTGGTTGCAGAAGGGACATCAACTATTGGTTGATGAACAGTGCGAAGTAGAGTTTCAGATTGGGAAATATAAGGACAAAATCCTTTGTGACGTGATGCCCATGGATGTCTGTCATCTGTTGTTAGGATGACCGTGGCAGTTCGACAGGGGGGCAATTCACGATGGAAAAACTAATTGTTACAAATTTGTGAAATATGGGATCAAGCATACGCTTGTGCCCATCAAGGAAGAAAACACAGCAGAAGCTAGCGGAGTGAAGGCACTGCTGTTAGGAGGGAAAGAGTTCATTAAGCAGATTGAAGACAGCGAGATAAATTTTGCGGTCATAAGGAGACCAAGGACAGTGGTACTCCACACACAGGTTTCAGATTTACCAGAGGACGTTCAGAGGTTGCTACAA
>APFE030277578.1:0-12386 GCA_000404065.3 Pinus taeda
GGCAATTCTTGGCTATAGCATTGATGAATCAATTCTCATAATAGTGCATGTAATTGAGGAAGAGATAATTGAGGAGGAGAAGATTGTGTGGATAGTATAATTCTAGAGTATCCTTCAATGTCTATAGGTATATTTTTTTTTTATTTTGCAATTCTAGATAATAATTTTTTATCCAATAGAATTAAGTGAAAGGATAGTTTTAACATGATATTTTGATTCTATTTCTTCAATATATTCAAAGATATTCTCTTTTTTTCTGCATTATCTACTATTGACAAGTCTTTTTATTTGAAATTGAGTATATATATATATATATATATATATATATATATTCATATTCGACCATGTGTTTCAATGATTAAAATTTCATCTAGAGCTATTTTCATCTCTCCCTTATTCCAACATAATGGAAATTTCATATAATGTTTTCATTTATATTTTGTATTTGGTTCATCAAATCTTTTGAGATATCCCATGGAGCCTTGAATGCTAATATTATTGACTTCGTTTTTTTGTGTTATTGTTGGCATAGACAAATGTCTTATCCTATTTAATTTTCTAACTCCATTAATTCATTTTCAATAGTAAGGGCCATCATTATACATCCATAATTCCAATATTTTTTTGGGCTTATGTGGAAGAAGGAACATTTCTAGTAATAATATTGCTACTAAATGCATTGTTATAAAGGCAAGGACTAATATGTGACACCTCATTTTCAAATAATAGTTCAAAGTATTAGGATAAACGTATTTTATTTGAATAACATCTCTGCAATGTGAGATGTTTATTAACCCTATTAGATATTAGTTCTCTAATAAATGAACAATTTTCTTAGACCAATTCCCATGTTTCTATTGGGTTGTGTTATATTATTTCCACGTAGTTAACAAGGGGTTTGAAGGGCACCCATAACCCCACATTATGTTAGGTTGGGCGGACACACCTATGGTTTTGTGCACGATTTTCGCACATGTTTTTTGGACACAATAGTTTTTGGTCCATGGTACTAGACGCAATGGTTTTTGGTCCATGGTATTGGATGTGATGGTTTTCGGTCCATGGTATTGGATACTTCGGCATGTATAAATATGTATTGTAACGTTCAAAGGAACATAATGAAAAATCAAGCTAGTAGTCCCAGTTTTGGGATCCATGGAAAAATATTTGTGTATATGTGTTTTCTGTGTTCTACTCTCGTATTATTTATTTTCTTTGTTTTATAATTCATATGCAGGTAATTTCTGTATGATCTTAAAACCTACAATTTCTTTTTGTGATATTAAAATAAAATTGATGAAAAGGATTGTTCCCTTATTTTTTTCTGTTTTGCAATATGTGCATATTAAGATAACACTAATCAAAAGGGTCATTCCCTTATTTATTCTCTATGTTGCATTACGTGCTATATATATTCATGAGGGTTACATAAAATATCATGAATATTCTCTCAGTTTTTGTGAAGAATAAAATCTAAGATGTATTTTTTAAAAGCTTAAATTGACCACAAAGTTTCAAAAAAAAGGGGACCTTTTATAGGAGTTCAAATTACGTTTCGGTTGTGCAAGATTAAGGATAATTGTAAGAGGTTCCTTAATATAAACATGTCTAGAGTAACCCTGAATATGGACATATGTGGTATAAAATGAAGATAGTGTAAAAGAGACTATCCATGTGAATTTATGTCATGATTGGAATTATATTTTTATACTTAAAAGTGAAATTAAGAAGCATTACATTGATTTAGTGTGAAATATATTCATATACCTTGTAAGTAATGTTTAAGAAGCATTTTCAAAATTTTATTATATGGCACTGTTATATTTTTCCAAAACATATCACGACGGAGAATACTAACCCATATTTGTTTAACCCACACATTCCCCTAAATGCTATAATGCTCAAATTCACCATTTCCTTAATGTTTTTACATTAACCTTACTTATGCCAATGAATGTAATCTTATAAATAATTAATATTTTTAATATTTATTTACAACCATGCTACTAAATTTCAAAAAGATTTTGTTTTGTTACAAACAAAAATCTAGGGAAGTGAAAAATGACCATGCTTATGTTTGTAGTATTTCTTTTAGTATTCTTGCTTCAAGAAGAAACTATATTTAATTCTATATATTCAACCTTTTCCAATTTTTCATTTCTCTAGATTTCTTCCCTACAATTAGTCTTCATTAGTTACATATTTGGATATCACATGATTTGTTTTAATTACATCGCTCAATACTATATAATCCTATAAAAAAATATATTTTATTAAGCTGTGAATAATAAATGAATCTATTACACTATATTTTACATTATTAATGAGTTATAAAATATTGGGCATGGATATTTGATTTATATCATTTAATACATACACACCTCATTTAAGTTAAAAGTTGAACTATCTTTGTGACTTGCAAACTTACCTTCTCTGTTCAACTCTTTTTACGCTTAGGGTGAGGAGTTTATAGCCATTATTGATTTCTGCTAGTTACTATATATCTCCCATTAATAATAGTATGATATCCATCATAGCCAAGATTTAATACATGTATATTCACGGAAAAAAACTTTCAGTATTAATCTTCAAATAACATTCATTAGGTATGCATAAATTGTGTACGTGTATATGTCATTTTCCCCTTTCTTTCAAATATTTGAGCATCTTAACATATTTTCTCGACATATATTTTCTTGATAATGTTATGATGGAGAATGGCTTAAGAACTTCTAACTCTACTTTATAAATATTTTTTAATTCATAGAATTTTATATAAGGACTTTCATATTTATATATTGAACTATTTCATTATTTCCTTTGCAATAATGACATGCTTGGACAATTCCTTAATCATGTTTTTAATTCCATCGATATATATGGTTTGCAAAAGTGAAAATCCAACATTTTCTAAATATGCATTGATATAGGTTGTTTTAATCTAATGACTCTTCATTAATTACATATTCTATTATTTGGATATCATAACATCAATTTAAATAGTGTGGTTTCAACTTGCATGATACCATAAAAGCTTATATTTCATCAAGCCATAAACTATAATTTAAGCACGTTCACTCTATTTCACATTTTTTATGATTTGGTAAAGTTTAGAAATGCATATTTTATATATCTCTTTTAATACATATATAATGACTTTATGCTAAGAATTACAACATATTTTTAATCTCCATTAATTCTAAATCGTATATGGGCTGCATAATAAATTGTATGAATTGTTTCCTATCTCTATTCAATATCCCATATTATCCTTTCTAACTTATGTTTAAGAAAATTATAACTAAATTAGGAAACTTCTAGTATTCTCTTCACTAGTTTTGGTACTAGGCTTCACCATGTCCTCATAAAAGTTGTATATATATCTATAACTTTTTTCTCTTTCAATAGTTTCAACGTCTAGTTAAAACATGATAGTTAAAACATGATATAAAGAACTCACCTTTATCTCTTGTTCCAAATATTTCTTGCTTCAAAGGATTTTGGTTTAGAATTTCGAGGTTCAAAGTTGATGTATTTACATAGTCCGTAATCATTTTCTAATTTTATCAATACACATCATAATGAAATGACAATGAATTTATCTCCATTCCGTACTCTTATGATGTTTGATGGATGATTTTCATTTTTTATTAATCTATTTCTCTCTTTCTAATGACAATGATCAAAACTATGCTTGTTACATTCATGGTGAACTTAGCACATTTGTTGAAATACTCACAAAAAGAACTCTTAAGTCCCACAATATGGTGTTCATTTTAATATGGGGAACCAAAATGATATACATCAGAAAACAAATCTAATATAAATAATAGTAATAAGAGAATGTGTTTGGGAAAATATCTTTCTAATATTTTTGGCATACATTTTTTTATATCAATTGATGTTATGATAAGGGTGAAACCTTCATGATAACATCAATCTAAAATCACAATAATTTTCTTGTCCTTTCTCATGCAACATAAATGGTTACTTCAAATATAGCTTCCAACCCAGTTGGTGATGGTACATGTTGATATATGATAATAACTTATTTACCACATACTATTATTTACCTAAATCTAGAAATGTTCCAATAATTTTTGGTTCGACACACAAGGTATTTGAACAACGAGGTATGCTCAATTATATCTAAATTTTGTTTGTAATAAAATCATTGCTTGGACTATCTACTCAATAAGGAAATAAATTCACATTCGAAGAATATTTATGAAAGATGTCTTTGAAATAGCTCAATGTCACATAGTTTTAGGATTAATCATTTCATCTCATATTTCATATCCTTTATGGTCTACAAATACTTCGGTGATATTTTGAATACATTCTCAATTACATATGCATCCCTATATTTCATTTTGTTCTTATTCAATGTAGTAAACATATGGTTTTAGTTGGAATAATATATTAGTGACAAGCCTATATAGAAACTTGAACCTTACTATTAACACTCTCATTAAATTTGAAATTTATTGATATATATTTTTGGCACTATAAAAAATTCAGTAAAATTTATTAAAAGATAAACTAAACAATAAATGTATAATCACTAACATAAGTACTCCAATTAATCTATTATGATACACGTAAAATTATCATTAATATAGTTTTGAGAATTACAATTATTATTCTAAAAGCATGGATATAAAATAATTATTATTAAAATAACATCTCCTTGACTAAGATCTCATCTTCCAAGGGTGTAAGGAAACAGAAATGAGGTAAGGAAATAGAAAGAAGGTTAATGACCCAAGACCATGAGGCATATGTCACCTTGTAGACCACTAACGGGTCACTCTAGGAGTAGTTTTCCTTAAACAATAGTAATGAGTTAGACTACATTCATGGCTAGCAACCAAAAACGATTATTGTCACTAATAATGATAGTTTTTTTTATTATTATACAAATTTATATCTTTATTGATTACTAGTTATTTTTATATTACATTGGATATAATTGCTAGTTGCTTTAATATAATTATTATTTTTACGCATAGTCTAATTTATAATGGAAATGGATTTTTTCATGATAATTTTTTTGGTAAATTTTAATTTTAACCAAATTCGAGCAGAGGATTTTAAAAACTTGAGTTTAAGTTGCTTAATTTCTAGAATTTGAGTGCCCCAAGGTTTTCTAGTGGGTTGAATTAATTTATGCATTAAAAAATGTATTTTAGACAACAAAAAATCTGTCTTTCATGAAATTGTATTTTCATATTTCAAAAATGTATTGACCACAACAAAAAATCAGTCTTTCTTTTTAGACAACAAAAAATCATAGTCTTTCTCCAAATTTTATCTCCAGATTCTGATGAAAAAAAATATTTCATTTATAAATTAGACTACTCCTTATTTATATATTTAAATACTTTTTTAATTTATAGATTTTATTATATTTCTTCAAAATATTTCTATTCAATATTCCTACATTGCTTAGTGATTTTTATCACTAACATTATATGGATAACTAGTTTAAATGTTAATGATATTTTAGGTTAGCACATTAAATACTTACCTCATTTTTCCGACTAGCTTTATATGGATAACTAGTTCAAATGTTAATGATATTTTAGGTTAGCACATTAAATACTTACCTCAATGTTTTCAACAAAATATTTGGTATTATATTTCCTAAAAATATTATGAAGGATTGAAAAAATGAGTTGACATTGGTTTGTAGTTAAAACAATTATTGATTAATATAAGGTTGAATGTTTCTACCTAGCAGTCATAATGATGCACACATTCATCCCAACAAATAGTTGAATTGTCATCCCAACAAATAGTAGTGTGTCATTTTGTTCTGCCTCGCTCCAATTAAAAATTAACACATAGATTTGAAATTACATCAACAAATCAATTAGTAGTCATGTGGAATTGGGAAGATGTATTAACCTCCAGTAGTTGGCTTTATTGCATAATCTCATCCCTAGCTGACTACTATTCTTAGACATTATTTATGAGATTTAAAGACACAAACATCTAAATCTCTTTATAAATAGCTTCAACAGTTTTGTCCCTTCAACCTTCAACCAGCTACCAAGGTTGCAAGTCTTAAATATTTTATCTAAACAATTCCATCCTTTATAGGAAATCTTCTGAATCTTTTACAATTTAACATAACCTACAATTTTGTCACTCGATCCATTCCTTTTGGGCTACAAAATATAAAGAGCCTATAACATCTATGGCTAGTGGGTTGCAACCTCATGGGAGAAATTCCTTAGATGTTGTTGCATCAGGTAATGATTCTAATTCTTACATACACTTCTATCATTTAATATATTCTAACAAAATATGTAGCACAATATGTTTACTCCAATTTTAGAGAGGGGCACTATAGAATAACCCTTTCCATTTTTACAATAGTAGGGATATCAATATATGTCTCCATTACCTCCTCATCATCCTGAGAATAACATAGCTTCTATTCTATCTTTCTTGGTTTATGCATTTTTGAATGAGGTAATTTGTATTTTTGGCTATTGTTGTGACTTGATATCTTCCACTACTCTAATTATATTTTTAAGTAAGATAAAAAAAACTTTCCACAATTGAATGTTGAGACATAGATTTAAAAAATTAATTCCAAGCAAATAACATAAAACAAATCCTCAACACAACTACTTTAGTGAATATGTTAGGTATTTATAGATAAACTACAAGTGCAGTTGGAACTTAACCATCCTACTTCCCAGGATAATTCAGATTTCTACTTGGAAACATGACAAAGCTAATGATAATCACAATGTGTACCTTGTGAAAGACATCAGTTTTGGTATTTTTGTAGAATCCAATCAAAATTTCAATACATATAATTAAATTTAGAAAAACATATCTATACTTTGTTAATTTGAGTGCATCGAGGCATAAAATGGAAAAAATCATATTGTTTTATAAATATGAGATAAATAAAATTATGGTTGTGGAAGCATAATCATAATAGCTTAAATGGGCTTCACACAACAATATTAAGGCCTCAAGTGATCTACAAAATATAGTCCATTATAATATCATCTAATGGTAGAATTATGAGTACTCAACAATATCATTACCATAGATTGGCTCCCTTAAAATGGTCTTTTGGTCAATGTCAATAGTCAAGATATCATCTACATAATACTCAACATGATTCACCTTTACCTTCGCTATGCTAAGCCACTTTAAGTATATATAAGTTATATTTAGTGTGATAAATACTAAAATCTATGTGTGTTATGTGTTCTTAGGAGTTACAATCTCATTATCTTAGACTCTACTAGTGTGTATAGTTTTTAGAATTCATTGTATTAAAGATCATAGTGCACTATCGTTTACCTAATTTTATAGTTAGTATCTTAAGGATTACAAAGTCATAAGTGTCATTTTTTGTTAATGGTAATAGTGGTTAGAGGTAGCATTGTGGCATGGTTTGTAATTCTCTAAAAGTACTAGTGATCACAATAAATTTGGGTTTATATGGGTTGTGGGACACCTTCATGATGACTTTTGGTTAAGGAGACATATTGTATTACATATTATAGTTGTCATAGTGGTAAAAGGTTACATTAAAGAAAGGAAATAATTATTGGGAGTTAATATATGGTGCAATGAATAGGAATATCCAATAATAAATTTATTATAATTAGTGAATTCAAAGATAGATATATTAATATATGTATTTTAAAATCAAAATATTATTGGAAAACTAAGTGGGTGTTTCCATATGATTGCCCTCATTGTTGTAATACCACAACTATTGGATTGTAGCTAAACAATCCCTGAAAGATTTAGTAACTAAGGTTTTCCAAAGGGTTAGGTAAATAATTTATCTATATAATGTATCATTCAAACTTTTCTAATCTAAAAGTATTTATAAAAATATGAATTAATAATTTCTTTTATTAATTAACAAAATTATTAATGCATATGACTTTTTTGTATTTATTAGAGAATAATATCATTAATGCATATAAATTCTAATAGAGATTTTTTCTATTAAAAAAACTATCTTTAAATGTTATTTTCATAATTTTACTGTATAGCAAAAAAACACTAATTATAATTACACTTGTTGCTTATTCATTTTCATGATTAGAGAGGTCATTGAAATGTTGTGTAGATAAAGGACATCCATGGTTTGGGTCGTTTATATAGAGATTTAGCTTTTAAAATCACACTTTAACTTTGTGCATTTTTCTGCACTTTCATGAAATTAATTCATGTTTTTTTTTAACTGTGTACTTTCATGAAGCCAATTTACCTTTCTTTATTTTAATGTTACCATTAAAGGTAATTATTTATTTTTTTTAATAAATTTCACCAATATATTTCGATCGTTTTTAATTTTTTTGGTGAGAATCATTTTTGTTTTTTTTTTTAAACTTAATTGTTTTTTTAATTTTTGGAGCAAAGAATGCAATTGGGATTTTGCTTTCTAAATTTGGTTGTTGACATTTTGTCTTTCAAAGATTTAATTAGTATTTCTTAAATTCAAGAGTTGTATTTAGTTTAGAGCTAACATAAATTCAAGAATGTAAATTTTTGTTTTCTAAATATAGTTGTTTTCTTTTTGCTTTTCTGAACTTTCAAAAATATAATTAATATTTCTTAAATTTAATCATTAGATGTGTTTAATACTTGTATTTAAGAGTTGATGGTTGTTATTTTTTTCATTTTCTAAACTTTCATGAATGTGATGCAATGGTGAAGATTAACAAGAAAATTTTCAAATTGGAATGTTCACAACTAATTTTAGAAAGCCTATATGGTAAATTTCTCATACCACAGTTCCAAAAATAGTCCCCAACAAAAACATTATGTAAACATCACATGAAAAACTCTATAAATATTAAATGGCTACCTAAAACCTTCTTTCAAAACCTTGTGGATGCCGTCTTACTCTTAGGAAAAAAGAAGATTTTTAAATTTGAAATATAAGCAATTTTTAAAACAAATGTGGCGATTGTCTCATTGGAAAAACTTGTCAGTTAAGCACTCATTGGAAAAGCTTGTGAGTTAAGAAAAACCAGTCACATACCACAATTTGATATGAACCTGAGGTGCCTTCCAAGTATTGTAACAGCGAGTTAAAACATTTATATCACACGTTCTGGGAATATTATTTATCGAGTAAAAAGCCATGTTGGAATCATGGTAGAAACTTGGGAGTTATTAAACCGTGGAAAAGAATTTAAACGCACATGCATAAGTAGTGGGTATTTGTGTGACAGGTAATGCGAGTAAGTAGTGGGTATTTGTGTGACAGGTAATGCGAGTAGTGGGCGCTTGGAGTTCATCGAACGTTCAAACAAATTCATGCCAAGTAGTTCATCGAATGTTGAAACGAATTTTTCCAAGTAGTAGGCGCTTATAATTTGTTATCATCTCTGACAAGAAAGCGGCATATTCCATTCCAACAATGCCCGATGAATAGAAAGGAATAATCTTTTAAATTTAACCTTCGAATTTTTACTTTGCTTTCTTTAAAATTTAAAGGTAAATTATTTTGGTTTGTATTGTTTTAATTTAACGAGTGGGCTTTTTTGAATTAATGTAATTTATATTATGTTTTTAATTCTAAATTTAACTTTTAATTCTAAATTTAACTTTTAAGTTATATTATGTTTTTAAATTTAAGTTATTTTTTGCGTTAATTTAGGTAACCTCTTGATTTTATGGGCTGTCTTCTTGAATTCGAGCTGTTCCCTCCATAGCCGTTTTCTCACAATCACAAATTTATGCATTGTTTTAAATTTAAGTGTCACATATATGTTGTATTTTCTAAATTTAGGTAATTTTTTTCTTTTACGGGCTGTCTTCTTGAATTCTAGACGTTGAATTCTAGACGTTCCCTTCATAGCCGTTTTTTTACAATCTCAATCTCACCCAGCCAATATGTGATGATTTCGAAACTATGCTCATGCCCAATTGTTCTCGGATAGTGTTTTCATTGGGAGACCGTGAGACTAAATATATGAAGATCTTGTGTTCCATCTGTATCTTTGACGGGGGAGCGTCAGACTGAATATCTTTGAAGGTCGTTTGTTCGATCTGTATCTCTGTTGAGAGAGAGTCATATTGAATATATGAAGATCATGTGTTAGATCCACGGTCAACGCCCCTGTCACTTCATAACTCTACTTCCAATGAGGCTTGAGGTAAGCAGCCATTTCTGTCAATTCAAATTATGTTAACATTCCATGACTCTTCTTCTTGGAACTTTGTTTATAATATTTTTCTGCAATTATGGATATTGTTTATTTTGTTTACACATTTGAACCCAGGCTTCTGAAGATCGTCTGATCGATCTGTATCTTTGTCGTCTTTCTCTAGAAAGATTCAAACTGAATATACGAATATCATGTGTTTGATCCATGCTCAACGCCCTTGTCACTTCATAACTCTACTTCCAATCAGCCTTCAGGTAAGTAGCCATTTCTGTCAATTCAAATTAGCTTAATATTCCATGCCTCTTCTTCGATCTTCGTTTATAATTTTTTCCTGCAACTATGGATATCGTTTATTTTGTTTGCATATTTGAAGCCACGACTATTCTTCGAGCCTTGCTTTAAAGTATGGTTTATAAAAACATTTTACAACTATGGATAGATTAAAATTAGCTTAATATTCCATGCCTCTTCTTCGATCTTCGTTTATAAATTTTTTCTGCAACTATGGATATCGTTTATTTTGTTTGCATATTTGAAGCCACGACTCTTCTTCGATCCTTGCTTTAAAGTATGGTTTATAAAAACAGTTTACAACTATGGATAGCGTTTATCGACAATTTTCTTGCTCAATGTAACTTGTTGTTTATAAATTTTTTGTACAGCGATGGATATCGTTTGAGGATATGTTGTTTATAAAAATTTTCAGATCTATGGATATCGCTTATGGATATGTTGTCTATAAAAATTTTCTACAGCTATGGATATTGATTTTGGATAATTTTGTTTGCACATTTGAATGATAAACATTGGTTTATAATTTTTTTTCCTCAAGTATGAAAAGTACTTCTTGATACTTTTCACATAGGCATACTTTTCATGTTTCATTGTACATTTATTCACACATTGAAAAGTCTGAACACTTCGTCATCAAGATTCATCCTCAATTACTATATCGGCCCAATCCTCTGCACTGAACTTTGGTCTTATGGTTACGGAGATATCAATCATTGATACAGGTAGGCCAAAATTATGAAGCAAAAAAATTAGAAATTCTTGCAAGCATTCACCTCTTTTTTGGTTTGTTGAATGATGGACTGTAAATGTTCCTGGGGTGTATAAACTTTGATGCCTCATTTTTTTATCTATATTCTAATATGAAAATAGATTCACCATAGATTTAGCATTTTTTTTTTTTTATTGGAATTGGAATTTGGCACTCAGATTATATATTTTTGAAATTTTTAATACAAAAATAAATTCAACATTCTCAATTATATTTTTAAATATAAAAATTGTTCTTAATATTTTCAAATATAGACATGTAGAAATATGTATATGTGGAAAGTAGTCAAAGCTATTTTATTTTTTTTTCCAAATAAAACATGAAAATGTTGTCCTCTTAAACTACACTCACATGGATTATTCAGTATTCACTTTTGTTGTTCACCACCCTTACAACTTTGATATTGAAAATTATAGGTGGCCACACAATTTTAATCACCTTTTTCATAACTTTGTTAGTGAAATTGTGAAAATAGTATTCGACTTAAACTAGAGAACTAAATTAAATTTTACTAGTTAAATGGTTGTGCTCATAATGCCTTATTTATATTGCAATTTTTTATACATATTACTTGTTATATTATCATGTATATATTGATATCTCAGTTTTCTAAATAAGTATTATAAATAAAAATAATGAAATGATATGCAATTTTATTTTGGTTAAGCTTTTTGAGGAGGAAGAGGAGGAGGAGGAGGAGGAGGAGGTGGAGGCGGAGGTCGAGGAGGCAGAGGAGAGGAGCAGGAGGAGGCATAGGAGAGGAGGAGAAGGAGGGAGAGGAAAATGCAGAGGAGAGGAGGAGCAGGAGGCAAAGGAGGAGTATGAGGTGGAGGTGAAGGTAGAGTTGGAGGAGGAGGTGGAGGAGGCAGAGGTGGAGGTAGGGGAGAAGGAGGTGGGTGAGGAGGAGGAGCACAAGGAGGAGGAGGTGGTGCCGTGGTGGAGGAGCAACTGAAGGCAAAGGTGGCAGTGAGAGAGGAGGCAACGGAGGAGGCAGGGCAAGAGGAGTAGGAGGTGGAGGGGATGGGGAAGTAGGGAGGGGGTGTTGATAATGGCAAAGGAAGGAGTGGAGGCAGAGGAGGTGGGCGAGGAGGAGGAGAAGGAGGAGGAGGAAAAGGGAAAGGCAACGGCATTGTCAGTGGTGGTGGTGGTTGTGGCGG
>APFE030277592.1:0-13408 GCA_000404065.3 Pinus taeda
CTAAAGCTCCTAAGAAAGGAAAGGGATCTGATGATGCTCTTTCTTTAGAGGAAAAAACCACCTCAGAAGAAGGTGGGGATGTGTACTTGGCTTCTTATTCAAGTACACATGTAGATCATGATGCATGGTTGGTTGACTTGGGTGCATCCTTTCACTTCACTCCCCACAGGGTGTGGTTCTGCGAGTATGATAAATATGATGGTGGTGATGTCTTCTTAGGGGATGACAGGAAGACTAGAATTGTTAGTCATGGAAAATCCAAATTGAAGTTGCAAGGTGGAAGGATTAGAACACTTGCGGGTGTTTTGCATATTCCTACATTGCCCAAAAATCGGATTTCTATAAGAAAGCTAGATGATGCAGGTGTAAAACAGTGTTCGAGAAAGATACCTGCAAGATGGTTCGGGGAGCACTAGTATTCATTGGGGGGAGTTCAGATTGGAACTTTGTATAACCTTCAAGGTAGCACTATTATTGATGGGTCTAACAATTTTGTGGTTCCTAAAAGTGGAGTAGAAAATCTAGTGGTCTCTCGAGAAAAGACAATGCTATGGCATCAAAGGCTTGGAAATATTGAAGAGAAGGTCCTTCAAATAATTCATGGTAATGGTATGGTAGAAGGTATGTTTAATTTCTCTTTGGATTTTTATTTCTGTGAAAAATGTGTATATAGGAGCAGAATCAGGTGAGTTTCCCCTCTGGTGCTAAGAGGGTGAAACGAATATTAGAGCTTGTGCACAATGATGTGTTTGGACCTCTTTTGATTCCATCACTGGGTAAGTTTGTGTACTATGTATCATTTATAGATGACTTCTCAAGGAATACATGAATATATTTCCTCGGGAATAAATCTGAAGTCTTTGATAAGTTTAAATAATTTAAGGCTCTGATGGAAAACCAGACAGAGAAGAAGATAAAATGTTGAGGATATATAATAGTGGAGAGCTTTTCAAGAAGTAATCTAAAGAGTTTTGTAAGAAGTGTAGTACAACACAATAGAAGATGACTCCATAAACACCTTAACAAAATGGAGTTGCAGAAAGAATGAACAGGACGTTGATGGAAAAGGAAAGAATCTTGCTCACTGGTGCTCGGTTAGGACAAGAATTCTAGGTAGAGATGATGGAGACTACATGTTACCTTGTCAACATATCACCTTCATTAGCGTTGGAGGATAAGAATCCACAAGAGGTATGGACTGGTGAGAAACCCTCTCTTTCACATTTTAGAGTATTTGAATGTGATGCATTTGTACACGTTCCAAAGGAGAAAAGAACCAAGTTGGATAGTAAATCTGAAAGTCACATATTTATTGCGTATAAGGATGGTTTACAAGGTTATAAGCTTTGGAACCCAAAAACAAGGAAGATTGTGTACAGCCGAGATGTGGTGTTTAGAGAGGTGAAAGATGTTATTAAACGTGAATTCCTACCAAAGGAACTTAAGAAGATAAATTTTGAGATAAAGGAGGAAGAATCAGACTCTACAGCAAAAGAGGATGAAGAGGATGAAGAGCCACAAACTCCAAGTGTGAATAGATCATTTTGAGAAAGAAGGAAACTAGAAAAGTATATTCAGGTACCTTCTTTTCAAATTTTCCTTTATCTATTACTGCTGATGATCCCAGAATTATAAAGGAAGCAATAGATTCATAGGATGGAAAACTCTGCAAAGCAGATCATTGTGTGTATTTTAAATTAATTGGTGACCATGTTATTTATTTAGTCTTGTATGTGGATGATATGTTGTTGATTAGAAATAACAAAGAAAATATCCATGAATTAAAGACCCAATTGTCATCCAAATTCGACATGAAAGAACTTGGTGCTGCAAACTATATTTTGGGCATGGAAATTAAATGAGATTGAGAAAAGCAGAAGCTATGGTTAAACCAGAGGAAGTATGTTGAGACAATATTGCAGAGGTTTAATATGCAGGATAGTAAACTCGTCAAGGTTCCTATTCATGTAGGTGTAAAGTTATTAGTTGAACAGTGTCCCAAGGCACAAGAAGAGGAAGAGGACATGTCCTGTGTTCATACGCAAGTGTAGTTGGTAGCTTGATGTATGCAATGGTCTATACTAGACCATACATT
This sequence comes from Pinus taeda, assembly GCA_000404065.3. Taxonomy (NCBI): domain Eukaryota; kingdom Viridiplantae; phylum Streptophyta; class Pinopsida; order Pinales; family Pinaceae; genus Pinus; species Pinus taeda. Next base: position 2,096 of record APFE030277592.1, read on the forward strand.
ACACATGTACTAAGAGTATTAAGCAGGTTTATGTCAAAAATAGGGAAGGAGCATTGAATAGTAGTGAAGCGGGTTTCATGTATTTGCATTGCACTAGTGATTATGGTCTATACTATGAAGGAAGACTAGGATTGGATAGAGTTTTGGAATCCCATGGATTTGTTGATGCCAACCGGGCTAGAGATTTTGATCAGAGAATATCTAAAAGTGGGTATGTGTTTAACCTCTTTGGAGGTGCAGTCATTTGGATAAGCAAGAGACAATTTGTAGTAGCACTTTCAACTATAGAGGTAGAATACATGGCAGCCACTCATTCAAGCAAGGAATTAGTCTAGTTGCATAGATTGTGTTCAAGTATGGGGTTAGTGCAGCGAGCTATAAGGATAGACTGTGATAGCCAAAGTGAAATTTTCTTGGCAAAGAACCCTGTTTATCATTCAAAGACAAAGCACATTGATATTCAGTATCACTTTGTAAGGGATATGGTTGACGAAAAAAAGTTGTTGCTGGAAAAGGTGGACACTTTGAAGAATATTGCAAATGCATTGAAAAATTTTGTGAGCTCTGAGAAGTTCTCTTGGTGTAGAGAAACAATGAGCATTGTAGGGTTGGACCAATTACTAAGCTCTCCCATGGCTCCTTGTGGAAAGAACACAAGTGGCAGAATTTTGGGTGTGTGTTATATTCTTGCCACAACTAACCCCACGAGCAACGGGGTCATAGAGTGGTTGCCCCTGTCAGGAGGTTTGAGGGGGGCAGTATCCCCCCTATACGATTTCTAGGGCAGTTCCCTAGGGAAAAAAAATTAGACCCTATATTAGGTGGGAAAACTACCTATGGTTTTGTGCATGGTTTTTGCACATGGTTTTTGCACATGGTTTTTGACATTATGGTTTTCTACCCATGGTATTTTGTAGATCCAGTCAAGGGAACTACACTTATGTTCTAATACAAGGTTAATGGATTGGGGTTTATGGATGCTTCGATATGTATATATATGTATTGTAACATTGAAAAGAATATAATGAAAAATCAATCTGGTAGTCCCAGTTTTGGGATCCAAGGGAAAATCTATGTGTATATATGTTTTATGTTTTATGCTCTCGCCATTGTTTATTTTTTGTTTTCAGAATTCATATGCAAGTAATTTTTGTATGGGGTTAAAATGTATAACCACTCATTTTTATGGCATGTTGTTGTGTTACTATTGCTTAAAATGAGGCTTTGAATTTCCTTATGCATTGTGCTTCCCCAACAAAACTCCCGAACTCAGAAAAATTCGTAGGAATCAATGAATTCATGATGGCCTCCATCTTGGCAGGGTCTAACTTCAAACCTCCTCCACCTATCACATACCCTAGGTACACAGAAGATTGTTGTGAATACTCACACTTCTTCAGATTTTCTACGAGATGGTGCTTCTTTAATATATGTAGCACCTACATCAAATGTGAGATGTCTTCCTCCCATGTAGTATTGTATACCATTATATCATTCAAATAGACAATAACAAATGAATCTATAAAAGGGTGAAATATATCATTCATTAAACTCATAAATGTAGTTAGTGCATTGCATGGGCTAAATGGCATGACTAACCACTCATACAAACCTACTTGATTTTGAATGTGGTCTTCTAGGTACCTTATTTTTTGACACAAACGTGGTAATATCCAATATTTTAGTATAGCTTGGTGAATTATTTGGCTTGCTGCCAATGATCCAACAAATCATCTATCTGAGGCTAGGGTAATATGTTCTTGAGCATAATTTTGTTTAATACCATGAAATGAAGACACATTTTCCAAGTCCCATCCTTCTTTGGCACAATGATGATGGGTCACCCACATGGTGAGTTACATGGTCGAATGATATCATATTCCTATCGCTATTGCAACTAATTATTCAACTCACTTGCTTCTATAATGGACTACCTATATAGCCCAATGTTTGGCAACAGGGAGTCTGACAATAGCTAGATGTCATACTCCACTTCCCTCTTGGGTAGTAGCCCTTTTGAATCCTAGAACACATCCCTACATTCCTATAACAACTCTTCTAGTTGTCATTTTCACTTCTTAGCATACCCCTCTAGGGATGAATTTTCTCTCACTCTCTTCTATAGACTAATTTTCTCTTAAAAGTAGTAAAACATAATTATGTCTATAATTGATCAATTTCTGGGCTTGGTTGGCACTTACAAGTGAAATTTTAGAATTGTCCTTGTGCATGTTTATGGTAAAGTATTTTCCATCTTTGATGATGTAGTATTGGTTGGCTCTCTATATGAATATTGCATCACAAATGTACATATAGGGACTTCCAAACACCACTCCACATACATCAAGGGGAACTACGTCTAGTTCTACTTCATCAATAAAATAAACATTGATAGCAAATCTAATTTTTCACTATTTCATTACCTTTATTTATGAATCCTTATTTACCCATCCCAATGGATATGGGCTTGGATAATCACAAAATTCCAATCCCAAATTTTTTACTAACTCTATTACAGTGATATTTTCTTATGATATTGAGTTAAACAAAGTTTCAATATTTTTCTTCTTGACCTATATATTTATGTGGAAGAATCTGGTCTTCTCATTCTCTTCCTATTGTTGAAGGATTCTCATATTCACCTCCACTTGCACTGATGTATAAATGATCTTCTCATCCACATCCAAGATGCTTTCAACCTCGTTGCTTGAATCAATGGCTATGAGGTTCTTCTTCTTTGCATATTTCTTTTTTCTCTTTGGGTTAAGCTCTAGATGAAACTTCCAACACTTATCCTCTATATGACCCTCAATATGATAGTGGTTTCAATGGTTGTTGGGATATTTACACTGGTATCATGTGCTTTTTGTATTTTTGTATTTCCCTCCTCTATCCACTTCTTCTTCCCCTCCTTAGAAGCATTTTGGTGCTCCTTTTGCTTCGACCCACTTGATTATGCTCTCTTATAGCCTATGTTCTCCAAGTATTGTGCTTGTAGATGGTTATGTAGATTATCCAGATACTTGAGGTGTGTGATTGGGTTCTTTGGGAAGATACCCACCATTATGGCCATGTTTTTGAATTCAATGGTGTACTCCTATACACTCTGCCCCTACTTTTGCTTGAAGTAGTGCCAGAAGATCCACTAATCCTTTACATAACCAATAGGGTAAAATTGTAACTTTATGAGGGTTTTACAATCCTCTCAATTAGTCACTAGAGGATATCCATCCAACCTTAAATTATCCATGTGGCTTTCCCACCACGTCAGCACATGCCCCTCTGATTTCATTTGAGTAAATGAATTCTTTTGTTCTTCCTCTATATGATGAACACTAAAATAAAATTTTAATATTTGAAAATGGTGATTTATCACCATAGGGTCAATCTGACCTTAATAATGCTTGATGACAACCTTTGCTTCCATTTTGAATAGGAATTGTGAATGGTTTATGGAACTTGAACTGGGTTGTTCCTTTTTAGGTTCTTTCATAAATTCCCTCTATGGTTCTTCTTGATCTACCAGTTTCCCATCTAGTTCAACCTCTATATTAGAATCCACATATTCTCTGAGCAACCTAAGCTAATTGATCAGTGTCATAATGAGGAGGCTCACATTATGGTTTATATCTGCAATGTGTGCCTCCAATCGTGCAAATCTATCCTCCACAAGATCTTGAGGATTATTAATATATTTGTTTGTTATGATTGGGGTTTTATGAATTTCGCTTAACGGATATCAATCTCCTACAACTCACACAATATACCCAAAGAAACCTACTCAATAACCAATATGATCTGTAAACTTCCACGGATATTCCACAAGACAATTCGTCCTAATAGATCTACAAAAATATATTAGAAAATATGAAATCTACACTATGAGGGTTTATTTCTCCTTAGATTTCTGGATCTATTAATTATTGTTTATTTTGTATGCATGCTAATTATAATTATACATAAAATAGAGAATGGTGAAATCAAACTCACAAATTAACACAAGACATAACCTGGGAAACCCTTTCGAGAGAAAACCAAGTTAGAAGGTGAGGCTACTATGCTTTCCTTCTTTGAATAGAAAAATGGATGTAAGTACAAAGAAATGAGGCCTCTGGGCCATGAGCTACCATAATGCACAATTCCTTTATGTTTTCTCTCTCCCTATCGGTGTGACATTTAAGTTCAAAACATTTACCCCCAAGAAACATTGTTTAATGCCTCAAACTACTTTTAAAAGGTTTTAGACCATAATTTTCTGAATAATTAGAGAAATTTTGAGGTCAAAAATGGGTATCAAAACAAAAATTCACAACAAGAAACAACTTTATAATAACCAAAAGGATTCAATATGATGATGTCAACCATCGGGGACGATTCACCATTTTTTGAGTAAAAAGGTATATAAAAGAAAAGAAAAATCAACTCGTATTTTCAACTTATCTCCGTATGATTTTACACAATTTTCAAGTGGGAGCACTCATTGGATGCGGAATTTAATTTATCATCCAAGGATTACCCATGTTGCATAATTTTGATGGACCCTACTACACAAAAAATGTGAAATACACGAAAAAAAATGTTATTGCAATCATGTTTTTTCATGTATTTCACTTTTTTCATTTAGTAGGGTCCATTGAAAGTATGTAACATGGGTACTCCTTGGATGAAAAATTAAATTCTACATCCAATGAGTGCTCCCGCTCGAGATTTGAGTAAAATCGCAGGGAAATAAGTTGAAAAGGTAGTTTTTCTTTTTTCTCTCCAAAACTTGATAAGGTAATCTAATCTTATTTTATTATTTCCACTATTATTTTATAATATTCTTTAGGAGGCCCATTTTAGAACTCAAAATTTCTCTAATGTGGGTCCCGCTGGTGAAAATGGTCCTGTGAATTTTTTCCTCCACGTTTTCCACTCTAAAAGCATCAAACTAAAAGACAAACAATATAATAATTCAATATGAATCAATCAAAGGAATTGATGACTTCCATCATATATTTCTCTATCAAATAAATATCCTCCAACTCATTTGAAACTCACATAACAAACTCCTATAAAAATAAAATATTACATTTTAGTGATAAATGAGTTTTAAAAGAATATCATGATACTTATAATGATACATAATACATAAATAAAAGTAAACAAAAATACATCTCCTTCACCAATGTCTTGCATGAAAGATGCACATATTTATGTAAAACCTTCTTGTATGTTATAATTTCTCTTTCTAGAAGAATATATAATCTTGTTATGTGGCTTAGCTTGTTTTTCAAGAGCATAAGCAATCTATGTACCTAGCACAAAACATATATCTCATACCAAGGAAAACACTTAATAATTTTCTTGAACAAGCTCAAACTCAACACAATACACATTTATGTGTTCTATATTGTTTCTTCATTTGTCTTTGACATACCATGAATTCTCCATTTTATTTTCCTCTAGTGTTGATTCCCATACTCTAATAGTCTTCATTCCTTTTGAAATGTTACTTGATGGACCTTGACCAAAACTGTTAGCCTTTCGTTGACTAGCATTCATCAAAACTCTAACCATAGTTTTGAATGCCATGATTGCAAGTCCTAATCAAAATATATTCACAAATTGTTTCCTTGATGTTGTTTTCTTAGATAAAATATTAAAATTATAAGTTTAATATTTTATTATAATTACGAAAAAATAACTTTATCATATTTAAAAAGAATTACCCTTTAGAGGTTTAACTTAAAAAAAACACACCCATAGAGGTGAAAGAAAACAAATTTAACAATAATTATTTTTAAAACGGGGCTATAACAGTAATATTTCCGCAAAAAAAAAAATTATAGTTTTTCATTATAATATATTTAAGTATTAAAATATCAAAAATTAAAGATTATATATTGAAAAAAAAATAAAATATTAAAAATAACATACTAAAGTTAATTTAAAAAAAAAACATGACTTTATTTTCTGTATTCAAGCTTTTTGTGTCCACAATGAATTAAACAAAGTCTTTCGATAGAAATCACATGAGAGAATTTTTTGGCTGACAAGTTTCGAACCAACAAGTGTGGTTCATCATCAGGATTAGATGAAGAGGCAAACCATGGTAAAGGCTTAAATAGAGAGCAATGTAGAGACATAATTTCAAGTAACGGCTATATTTGAATAATAATGTTTAAATTATAATATTAATTTATTAGTATATTAATGTTTAAATTGTAATTCTCTCATGTGATTTCTACCAAAAGGCTTTGTCTGATGAATTTTTTTTTTTTAATAAGCATTTAATAATGGATTGATTTAATCTGTAATATTTATGTATGCCGCATGTTTTATTATGTATGCCAAGAGATGGGTTTGTTCTGAAGGTCTGATGTGCAGCGAAGCCTTAAGTCAATAATTTCATATTTGTGCATGGGTTTGATAACCTAAAAGGCACATACATATGTGGATTTAATGTTGGTAAGTCGTGTGTCGATTATGAACTTTGGATAGATCTGTACGTGGGTTTGATTCCTCAAGAGCGCATATACATGCATAACTGTTTTATGGAAAGTGTGTATATAATCTAGGGTTTTGCTGAATAAGATGTCTGATAAATCTAATCAGTCTTGTTGTGTTTCTGATGTCTATCAATGAAGTGTTACCTGATGGAATAGTTTAATAGTGATGATTAAAGTTGAATTGATTGATTGAAGAGTAATGATGTTGTTATTTGTCTATGGTTGAAGATTTGATGGTTTTCTGATTATTTCAAAAGACTTCAGTGGTTCAGGGTGTAACTTAGTGTTTGTTTCAGAATGACAGTGATTTGGTTTCAGGGTTCATTTTTTTAAGATATATACACAAGTATGTTTCAAGGAAGTCACCTATACACGCAAATTTGCTAAAGTAAAGTAGCATATATATTTTGACATTTTATTGATCAAGGTTTTCCGCTGCTTCAATGAGTTGATGTAGTGTTTGGGTTCAGTATTGTTATTTTAGTTACAATGATCTAACTTCTTTGGTTATTTGAGAATAAGTTGATTGATTTGGGTCTTAGTTGGTTCAGCGATTTAGTTGGTTCAATGATTCAGTGATTTTTTGTTGTGATCAGTTTCAGTTTTGATATTTGATATTGGGCTTAAATGATGGTAGTGGGTCCAATTTGAAAATTTGATGAAATGTGGCCTACATATTTGATGTTTTGGTTCAGGTCGATCCAGTATGAAAATTATGAAATGTGTTCCATGGAGATGTTGAGGGTTGGAGCCTTTCGTAAGGGAGTTGAATATTCCTTCTAGTGGTAGCTGGTAAATCTGATCAGGGGATTGGAGCTCCCTTTTGGTGAGTGCTAGTAAACGAGATTAGGGGGTTGGAGCTCCCTTTTAGTGGGTGCAAGAGAACGAGATAAGGTTGTAGACTTCTGTAGTTGGGTGCCTACATGCTGGTATGAATCTACACTAGTGCAAGATTGTAAGATTTTTTCTTTATAAGAAAAGATAAAGACAAAGATGATAGTAGCGATGGTTTTTTCCCACATTGGGTTTCCACCTAAAAATCCTGGTGTTCGTGTGCGTTGATGTGTTGCTTATGTGTGATGGTTTATTCTGTTCTTACTACACATGGTTATCATTTAATTAATGCCTAATGAATTACTAATACAATCGTTCAAGTTAAATAGATGATCGATTAACTAAAAAATTAGTTAACTGTATATATACTAGTTGTCTGCATAGCAGTCGCGTACATACGTAGGTTTTCTTCATTATAGTCAAATATAGAAATCTAGATAAGAAAAGAAAAGTTTAAGTGAGTTTTAAAATATTGATTCACCCCCCCCCCCCCAAAGTATTTTTCCAGATAATAGGTATCACAGACAAAGCTCTCGAGTTTGAATCACACCTGGCTTGCATTGGGGGGAAGATTGTTAGACATTGATTAAACCAATGTTCCCCATGTGTTTCGTGACATGTGCTTAGATGCATCTCTTGGATCCATTAACTTTGGCGATGCATCTGTTTACTAACCCCTGTGGATTTTTGGGTAACGGAAATCGTGATTCCAACAATGAAGTAGATCAACTGGTTCTCATAGTTTTTAGGTGATTAGAGAGATAGGGTTGTATCACTTCTAATGGAGAATTTTCACTACACTAAAAGTGAGAATGTTCCTTTCTACATAACTCATCTCATAGCATCCATGGAGTATGTCATCATTTTGATATCCAGGTTGGGTGAAATGCAATTGAATGAATCAAGCTTTTCTGGTAAGGCTACAGTTGGTAACAAAACTGTTGAATGCTAAGATGGGAAACTTGGCCATTTTTTATGACCCGGATTCAATGGAGGAGAAAAATTATGAAGTGAACGACCTTGAATTTCAACAAGAGTTGTGTTTGGATCTGCAACTAGGGACGTCTGAAGTAGATCTTGTCTCTCCTCATCATGGGCTTCAAATTCAATGATGTGATGAAATCCCTGCTCTCGGGACGGATTTGGACAAGCAATTTTGTTTCTTATATATGTTTTGTAATTACATCCTAGTATTTAATCCTAAGATGTAATAGGAGGCTTTATAAGGATGTAGAAATCAATGTCTATTATGTAAAAGGTTATTGCCTTCAAACCAAAGTGCATTAATATAAAACTTTTGAATGTTGCATATTATATAAATATATATATAATATATATATATAATATATATATATATATATATATATATATATTATGGATAAAAGAGACTCATACTTCCATTTATATATAGAAAAGAAATACATTTTGTATATACACACAAGTTTACATTCACTAGATCTTCCCGGATCCATGTGGTGAAAATATGCAAAGCATTAGGGAAAAAACATATATCATCCAAAGCAAAAAGTCAAATAAAAGGGAAACAAAATTAAATATAATACAGAGTGGAAAATCGAGAGTTATAACACTCATTTGACTTCCCCTTCTTTCCTTTTTTCTTTTGTACCTGTTTCCATTCCCCAAGACTGGCACCAACTAGGACAAGAGCCAAGGTAGATCCTGATGGCTCAAGAGGTTGGTCTTTTTCTAAATTATAGCTTTCAAAAACATATACATGTTTGGAACCTGCCAAACCACCCTCCATGGATGTCCCTTTTCTCTGATGATCTAGATCCATAGGTGATTTTGTAGCTACCTTGTTCTGTATAGGAATGGCAATGGCATCGTCCACCACTACAATGAGTACCTCGTTGACCTCCTTTAAGATTTTACTTGATTGTTCTTATTCTATCTCAATGGTTTCGTCCTCCTCATCCTCAGAGTGGATAGGGTTAGTAAAATGCCATCCTTTTGACCTATTAAACTTCCATTTTTTCTTTTTCGGAGCCTTTTTTCCCAAAGGACATGTATTCTGCAAGTGATCGGTTTGGAAACATACTCAAAATCAAAATTTCATGTTCTCATAGTCTAATACTTGTGTCCATTGAAATTCTTCATGTTTCATTGTTATGTGATCTAGTAGTCCCTTACTTAAGTCTATCTCCACACGTTAAGATTTTATTTTTTGTTCCCTCCATATCCATTTTTTAAATATGCCCAATGTATTTCATATGTCTTCAAGAACTTTGTGATGCCAAAAAAGAAGTGGAAGATTTGGTAACCTCACCCACACAGGCATGGTTTTGACCACCATAATTGAAGCATCAAAACCTGGGAACCAGGGAGGGATAGATAAACCATCTTGCCCCCAAAACCATGGCCTAAAATTTTAGACAAAATCAAGATCTTTTTAAAATTAAAAATGTACTATAAAAAATCCTTTAGAACATAAGAAAATATCACATTTTTTCGTATGTGCCTCAAGATTTGGACAAAATCCATTAAATCTACAAATATAGCCTTTGACTTCAAATCTAAAAAAAAACAAAACTTACCTCTAGATACTTTATCTTCGTTGTTGGGGACTACTAGAATTTATCTATATTGTAGGGACTGGATTCGTTTGGCTTAGATCTATGGGTACATTAACCTTCCCTTGAGCAATGGAAATTGGGGTCTTTCCTTTTGTTGCATCCTTGTAGTATACGTGTTCATTTTGAGTCCTATCTCTACGAGCTCCTCCTCGCAACCTCAAATGAAAAGCAATGGTAGAGCTCATAGAAATATTGTAATCTTTGATCCTAAAACAATATTAGAAAGACCTTCCTCCCAAAAAAAGGCATTGTTTCTCAACCTGAACACCCCATTTATACTTGATACTTTGATTTACAAAAAAACCCAGATTTGTGGCTTTTCTAGAAAAAGGATGGAAGTCCCCTTGCAAATTTTTAATAAAAATATGGAATGGGATAAAATTGCCCTCAGTTTGTGGTATAGAACCAACATGACAAGGATCATTGACAACCTCATAAAGATAAGATGTAGACATACTTTTTTTGAAACTCATGTCTAGATCCGACCTTTGTATTTTCAACTTAAAAAACCAAAACTAGGGTTCAAAACACAACCCACATGTGTGCATTCCCCAGTATCAGCACTTTGAGAAACAAAAAATGATTGAGAGAATAGATATTGTGCCCCTAAGGATCCTACACCACAAATCTATTGATACAATTACACCCCCAACCATCAATAAATTGTTGCATCAAGCTGGGACAAACCATGGCCAAAGGGAGCACACCAAGGCATGGGGTGGGGCATCAATTAGAAACCCATAGAATTTTAGATAGTTCGGCCTAAATCCGACCCCGAGTCTGCACACGATCGGCCCCATCCCATCCAACAAGGACTTCAACACCCCTCCACCAAAGCCATCTCTAATGTGTAATGTATCTTCCTAGTTGAATAGCCCATCCATGGAGGCTAAAAGACCAAACTAGATCAAGAGGCAACAGTGAAAGAACAACTCTATGAAAAAAAACCCTAACACTTAGTCTACATTCCATTTTTGCAATAATATATGTGTGTGTTAAAATACATTTTTTTTTTCTGAATTCAAACTTTTGTGATCCATATTACATTAAGAAGAGTATTTTTGGTATAAATCACATAGGAGAAAATTTTGTTGACACGTTTCGAATCAGCTAGTGTGGTTCATCATCAGGAATAGATGAATATGCAGATCATGGCACATGCTTAAATAGAGGGTGATGTGGAGACCAAAAGATCATATAATGACTAGTTTTATTTTTTCTATTTTATGATAAGTTTTAAAGAAAAAAATATAATTAATTAGGTTTTTAATATTTTACATTTACCTTTTTCTTTACTAAATAAAGGGAAAAAATCAAATTATATATATATATATATATGGCTTGAGTCATGGAGATTTGAATATGGAATCTCATGTTTTACATCATACTTCATA